>JAMKCH010005945.1:0-33801 GCA_023653785.1 Ophioderma brevispina
ATAGTTTGAATAGATGTAACACAAGCGATATGTATATCCGTAAACCTGTGATATTAAAATTTAATTACGTGCTTGGCAGTCCTGGGCCTTAAGTCCAGGGTTTTCTGTTTATAGCTGTCCTCCAGTTTTGTTTTGTTTTTGGCTCCTTTTTTATGTTGTCCTTTTTATTTGTTTTGATTTGTTTTCTTTTTTCCCTTTACTGTTGTGGCACAAAAACTCAGTTTGAGTATAAGTGCCAAGTCAAACCATTCAACCAACCAACCAACCTTCCACGGTAAATCAAAATATCACCCTTCAAGAATTTAATTCAGAATTAAACTATGTTCCAAATCATTTTAAGTCATTAGAGCCCATCAACAAAATTCTGCTTTAATTTAAATGTTGATATGAGAGGTTTCTTGTTGTGTGCTTGCATGTGTGTCTCTTTAAATCTTGTTAAATATCCTGGGTGGGCCAGTACAGTGAAATTCCCAGTCCGACCCGCAGCCATCGTGCTTGGGAGGTTCAGCGTTTTGTGGTAAGGTTATGACTGATGATATTCCATATTTCTGTTTCATAGGCTCAATCAGATAAGATCCTTGATTGAATTAATATCAAGATCAACTACTCAATATAAATTTCATATTCCATCATGTCAAATGGCTTTAAAAATTTAAAAATGATCGGGAATAGTCTAAAACATTTAGGCCTACGTATAAATTACCCTATAGTCACACATTTGTATTAATTTATAAATAGATAGCAAAAACCTTTTTCCTCATATAGGAAAAAACTGTTGTGCCTCCCACCCTATTCTTGGGATATGGCCAGTTTCTCCTCGGGGTCTGTTGCAAGAACTGTTTTTGGAAAATATTTGCAATATTAGGCAAAACATAACTTTGTCTTAGCTTCTTTTGACTAAAAAGCTATATGTGCTATGCTCTTTTTTTCTTTTTCTTTTTTTTACAAAATAAGTTATGCGATTTTTGTTTAAATTTGCGCCGTGGTGTTTTTAGAAAAATACAATATGTGCCAAGTCCAATGTAATCCTCTTCCGTTTTCAAGGCATGAAACAAACTTCACACAATAAAAAAAAACACTATAGTCCATATAGTTCCATTTTTTTATTTGTATAGTTCCATTGGTTCCCAAATTTTTAGACATACTTCGTGTCAAGAAAAGTACCGAGTATATCGCCTAAATAGAACAAATCTTTAAAATGTAAAAAAAAAAGTCAAAATCGCCGCCGCCGCCGCATAGAGCTATGAGCTAAATCTAATTTTAAAAAAAAAAAAAAAAAAAAAATGCATTTTTTTCATTATTTTGCTTATTTTAGGCAAAAAATTGGACTCTTAACTAAATTTCCATTTCACCAATTTTGTTGAGCAAGACTTTTTTTTGTGAATCAATTACAACATGTCTACCAAAAAAGTAACAATTAAGTGTTTAATCTCTCAGTTATTTGGCCGAAAATATATTTTTTGAATTTATTATCATTTTCTCAATTGTTCACCAAAATGGCATTTTTATGGCAAAAAACACATTCTAGCCAATTGTTAGTATTAAATATAGCTGCCAAAGTCTGTATGGACACTGCACACAATATACAGAATATAATCTAAAAAAATCATTTTGTTACTACATACAATTGTGGTGTTTTTGTCCATTTTTAAGGAAAAATTACTATTTTTGTTGATTTTTAGGCAAAAATTTACCTTTCTACCCCAAAAATAACTCCTTCTACTGCATTTTGTGCAGCAAAAATATCATCTGGCCTTTTTATGCAATGTTTAAAATGTAGATCTAAAACAAAAGGTACTTATGTATCAGAATTTTGTGCTTTTGGATTTAAAATTTAAAAATCATGTTTTTTCTTTATTTTTAGCCCTAAAATAGGGTTTTTTTGGCCAAAAAACACCCCTGCCACCAAATTTTTTGACCACAACCATCAGTTTCATAAATCCTATATAATTGGCCTTTGAATAAAAGTGGTTGTGTTTTGTTGTACCGAGGGGAGGGGTTACTCGAAAAATAAAGCACTTTTTGAAGCTTGACCGCTCGCCTACGAGTATATCGCCTAAATAGAACAAATCTTTAAAATGTAAAAAAAAAAGTCAAAATCGCCGCCACCGCATAGAGCTATGAGCTGAATCTAATTTTAAAAGCTATGCGCGAGGGAAGCTGAGACAAACTATTTTTGGCCTAAGATTATTAAAACTTTATTTTGTGTTTGAAAACGTCGTTTTGGTGTAATTTAAATTGTGAAAATCCTGAAACAAAAAAAAAATCTAGACTTGTGAAAATTAAGGTCGGTATTCTTTTCTCTTTCTGCAAAAACAGGGTCATTCTGAAGAAAACAAGCAAACATTTTGTATCTATTTATTATTTCTTTTGCCCTTGCAGAGAATTCATAAAATAAATAATTTGGCTGTAAAATTAAAGAGAGATTGAGAAAAAAATGTTCTGGTCAGTGTCGTGTTTTATGCGCTTTGTAACCTTCGGATAAAACACTTCACAAAACCATAGTTATAATTGCATTTCTTTAATAAAAGAAACAAATCGTTGCTCTAAAAAGAGCTCATGGAATTAGTTATGGTTCTCGTTAGAGGAACGGGTTTTAATAAGAATACAAAAAAAAAGTCCAAACTCAATTTCTATGTGATATTTCAATTAGAAATTTAAACAGTAGGCATTACTTTAAAAAAAATCCCCTCGTCCAACAGTCATGTGTAACACATTCTATGGAGGGGAGTTGCAACAACAGCCACAGATTTTCCCGATACGCATCTATTGCGTTAATTATTTTGGTACCATAGATCGCAAGTCCGCGAAACTATCCGGACTAGTTGATTTCCCCCTAAGTCCAATACATAATTTCACATTTTATAATGATCACACCTTCCCCTTCATGCGTAAATGTCACGATTTTCGCTTTCTTCTTGGGGCGATTACTGGTACGTTTATTACGTTCGTCACGCATGACTGTGTCCGGCCTATATACCGATCCACTGTGTACACTGCTCACGTAGCCGTATACGCTCCTAACCACGGGCCTGTTTTGGTTTACTAAAGCCGTATACGGCTACGGAACGCCTGGTGTTTTAGTAGCGCGTATCCGGCTCGGAAACACCTCCTATCATCCCTACCATTTAATCTGTAGATTATTCACCTCATTCCAAAGGGCAAATCAACCTCAGTATAAATCAGGACAAATTGTCATGCAGCCTGTCTTAATCTTGATGTGCTATCTTAACAGAAAATTGATATTTGAATTGCATGTTTATGAAGCCCTTTACAGTCTTAATAGTCGCACATGAAAAGATACAGCTAAATCAGCTCCTCCATTTGTAAACAAGAATATTAGTAATTAAGGTGCATTTTGTGATTCAGTCTATCATTTTATTCACTGGTTCACCTTCTTATCCTTGAGAACAAGTTTTATTCATAAAATTCTTGAATTGAACCCAATCTGCAGTTTGTGTCGTGAGCATAGCTTGTTTCCCATAGTCTCATACACCACTGTGATGTGGGACAAAATACAAAATAGCAATTTTTCTTACAGATGTGACCAGGTGTTTGCACTTATGATTAGGTACACATGGATTTACTAAAGCTAATGGTCCTGATATAAAAATCTCACCTCTTTTGGGGGGGGGCTTGGGGGGGGGGGGCAAGTCTCTGGGAACGAGGTTGAGGATCACGAAATGCTCCTTTATACGCCGTCAAGATTTTTTCTCGCACCTCATACTGTACAGTGTTACAAGAAGAAAATCACACAGAGAATAATTCCCTTGCCTTGACCTTATTTGACAAGTTCTTGTTTGTTGGCCTTTGTGACCAAAGCTTGCAGGATGCATTACTATATTAATTTTTATCGCATTCTATGAAATTGCATTTGTAAATTTCTGTAGTTTCATAGATTTTCAGTGCAATCAATTTTGTTAAGCCATTGTTAATAAATAAGAAAATGAAGCCGTTTATTTTGAGGATTTCCACCAGAGGATTTCAAAATGGTTGAAAAAAATACTTAAAAATTCTTAATCCTTGATTACAATGTTGACCCTACTAATCAGCCATCACATTGTTTTAGCCAAAATCCAGTGGAAGGGAATGTAAAAAGGGAGAAAAAAAGTGGGATTGAGATGCGGTATGTGTGACCCCATCGCAAGTCCCATGATGGTCATGTCTTTCCACAGGGACCCAAGACAGGCCTGGCCAGCCATTTTGTGTCCATATTGTCCTTTGTTTGATTATGTTGTTCAATTTTTTTTTTACTTTGTGCATTTCTTTCCTCAATTCAGTGGGATTGTGTAAGATTTAGGCAGTTGTACTTAGCAGTTATGATTTGACTTCACATGAAGATTAATTTCAACATGAATGAAAAAAACAAAAAAAAAAAAAAAAAAAAAAAAAAAAAAAGAAAAATATTTTTACTTAAAAACCAACAAAAACAAAAAAAAAAAAAAAAAAAAAAGCACAACGAATTACAATTTGGATAGGTTTTACCCTTCCAGTAAATAAAATAACCCATCAGAGATTTCACATATCCATTCCATAGTAACTCCATTATTTTGCAGTGATGTAAATATCACCCCTTGAAAAGATTAAGCAGAAACTATTTTTTTAGTAAAAAATTGTGGCATTTCTATTTCATACAGGAGAAAATATGAATTCAGCAAGTGTTTTACAATGAAACATCGGCTATATAGTTGAGTTTTTAATACATTTCTGTAGCCATATAATGTAAAAACCCTCATGTGATCCTTCCTATGAAATTATTTGATATGGTGCAAACAGAGTCCATAATATCTTGGTGCCCCTTTAAGCAGATACATGATACACATTGTTGATACAAGGGTTTTTTCACAGTAATGGTACTTAAAAAGTAACATTGTTCAACAATTTTCCAGCTGATTAAACAGCAGTTTGGAAGCTACTTTCTTGATTCTTTTGCTTAATGTTGAATCTCTATTGGTAAAGAGATAGATTAAGAACTATTAATTTTCTACTTGTGGAAATTTTTCCTACGTGGTTTCCATTTGACCCACTGTTATTACATATAAACTGCAATGTATGTACATTGCTAGACTGTGCCACTGCATACCTGATGAAATGGGAGCAATAGCCAGTGTGTAATTAAAATAATATTAACTAAATTTCCGCGGTTCTCTTCGTTCGCTCGCTCGCTATATTACAAAGAATATAAGCGTGGGCCGCCCCATGAACTTTGACCCTGGCAAGTGACCTTTTGATCCATCACAATGAGGGATCGCATGGTCACCTATGACAAAAGTTTGGTTCCAATTGAACTTCAAGTTTCAATTTAGATCAATTTACATTTTTAGAGCCCAGTTTTCAACTTGACCTCACATGACCTTACCTTCAACATGACTTGACCTCATCAACATATAGGGATCCCATTGTGCACCTATGCAGAAGTTTGGTTCCAATTGAGTTAAACTTTTTCAATTGAGGTCAATTTAAAAAAAAACTTAACAAATTTTTGACACACACAACGCCACATACACATGCACAACGGATTGCTACGTGGTCCTGCCAGCTATAGTCTGGCGCCCACAAAAAAAAAATATCACACAACTTTAAACTTATTTCAATTTTTTCCCAAAGTAAGTGAACATTTAAAGCACTAATACTTTATAAAAAGGTGGTCACGAAGAAGTATTCTACTTCTTCAAAATTAAACATTCTGTAAGCGATATAGGTACCACATTATGTATTAAATGTGCAGAGAGATTTTGAAACACCCAAATATTGTGTCCCTAATAGCATTTCATATAGATTAGAACACTCAATCGATATCTTACTTGTGTTTAGGCTACATAAATGTCTTAAACGAGAGAAAAAAGGTGATTTTGATCTTGCTGATATTTCAATTAAAACACAGGCTGACTTTCGTAGTGCCTCTATACGAAATTAGCATCACATTTTATACAAAGAAACATTTCTCGCTTAAGCCTTTCAGATGGGAATTTTTTTGAATGGAAAACTTTTCATCAGGGCAAACATCAGTAATTTTCGATTTTTAAGGGACACCTATATGCGAAATCTCTCGTTGCAGCCTTTAACTTTCCATCTGGTAGAACTTTAAACCAATTTTTTTAACCTTTGTGCCAATTTTATTGTTAAAGCAAAACAGCACATTTGTGAAGAGCGCCCCCAATTTTCTAAAAAATTGAAATTTGGCCATGCATTGGTAATCGGCTATAGTCGGAGCGAACTTTTCATGTGAGTATATATTACAATTTTTTTTGGCTGAAATGACTATATATTAGGGTCTGTAGAAACGAATCTGTTTGGGTGCCACCTGCATCCTTGGGCATTTTTGAGAAATCCAGATGGCGTCGCCCATAATTGATATCTATATAATAATCAGGGTTTATTTTAATCTCCATCGTGGGCCTGTTAGCCAAATTGCTAGAGACTTTACACTTAGTAATTACTAGACAGAAACAATAGACAACATGGAGCAGCACCTTAAACATAAAAAAAAGAGCGCCATATTGCAATTCAAACACACTACACAAACACACCGATGGTAGTGCAAGCTTTCATGGTTCCTTTGTCCCTATTTTCAATGAACCATGGAGAAAGTGGTTTCAGGTTTTTAATCAATATCTGTTCTACAAATTAATCCCAAATTGAGTTCCGAATTAATCCAGCAGTGGTCACTGAGATTCCAATCCGAAGGACCCTTTGTCCCTGAGATAATCTTGCTAACCTAGACCCACGCCACTTTCTCAAGGACCTTTCCAGCAGGCACTGAATTATTATCCAGGACAAATATTATATTTCTATTACAAAATTACTTCTTTTGCAATAGACAAGTTCAAGCTTTACCATTCACAGTATTGTTAACTAGAAATTAACAATGCAACTCTGCAAAAATCTTATTTTTTGGAATATGGGGGGCTTTAAAAATGTCTCGGTTATTGCTTTAAATGTCGGTCTTTGTATATACTTCATTAACGGGTTGGGAGACTACGACCGGTTCAGTTTTTGCTACAGTCACATTAAGATACTTGTTTATGGTCGTAAAACATACCAAATACTATTTTATATGCATTTACCAAAATCTTTAACTGCCATGGATGGATTCCTGTTATTCCCGCATGTTGTGTGCATGCTATGGGTTTTGAATAATATGGTGTACATTGTATATGTATAGTTAGAAAGTGAGCTTCAATTACCTCCATACAGTCAGACTAGTGGACTGTTGGCATGGAGCCTGATCCCATATGCATCTTTCATATGCACCTACACATCACATAACAACCTACACACACTTGGCCATACGGACCTATTTACTACTACAACGTAGTCTATGAGAATATTAACTAGCTCATCTAGAACAAATATATGGCCAAAGGTTGACCTTTGTGAAATGTTGAATTTTTTTAACATTCCCCCCCTGTCAGATCATGGAATGAATTACATGTTTAGTAGGGGCTTGCCCTCCTACATATACCGAGTTTGGCTACTCTAGCTCATCTACAAAAAAAATATGTTTATGTGCATTTTAAAAACACTGAATCGTCATTGGGGTCGCAAGCTAAATACTTGTTTATAGTGTTTTTTCTGAGAAAAATATGCTTATGCTATGTTTCATTTTGGGGTTATTGTTGTGTTAGTTGGTGCATTTAATTCTCAGACAAATCGAACATATGCCAGCGTAAGGTGCATTGACTGGCATGGATAATGCCTAGCAGCGCGACACATAATTTGAAGCTGACAGCACTTGCACTGGGTGTGCAATGCAAACTGTCTGAGCATAAATCCACCAATAATCTACCAAATATACCAAAATATATGTATATAAAGTAAAAATTGATATAACTAAAGAACACCACACTATCAAATGATCATTTTGAACTAATAAATGTTAATTTCTTTGTAAATTGGAAATATATTCAATCTTTTTTCCCTCATATTAACACATTACAAATACAACAGACAAGCTTCTGATTTAAAGGATAAGCAGCGATTTTACTGCTCCCGAACAGCAAAAAAATCGTCAAAATTCGTATTTTGGTCTTTGTTACTGGCATATAGTGCTAACATAACCTGTGGTTGGGCTTGAAATCTGTGTATTAAGACAAGGCATACTTTTATGTGATTCTGTAATTTCTATGTGCGGATCAAAATTCTGACTTTCATATCAAAAAGCCGTTCCATGTGGAATATCCATGATTATAAGCGTAATATCGTGGCACCATGACTCCCAATTTGACCTCAAACCAAATATCATTGATCTTTGGTTTTTTTTTTTACTATGTCACCGCATCACCTGTTAGTAATAGTTTTGATATCGTAATCGCTGCCTGTCTATGTGCGAGAGACGGAGAAGAAATTTCCTCAAATACTTCATTTTTTTCACTATTTGGAGTTTTTGTTCCTACATTAAGTAGTTATACAGAATTTTACAGTTATCTTTGATTTGTATAAGCTAAAAACATGCATTATGTCCACATATTTTTATCTCTTCCTTATCGATGTGTTTATCCCTTAATAAAAAAACAAATAAAACAAAACAACAATCAATGGATGCTTATAATGCAGTTCTAATTCAACATAAGCTTAGATTATAAGCTATGGCCAAAGACACTTCATATCAGGTTTTCCCGGTCAATTTAATGGTAATTTCATTCGAATTAACTTTAGGTTATTCGATTTCGTGCCAAATTTGAACGCACTCTAAAAGGTATATTTCAAATTGCATATAACTCAAATCCCAATTTCGCAATCTTTTCAAGCAATTAAATAAAGGAGCATTCAATTGCCTAATAAGGTCGTCAATTTCCCGAAATGTTCAACCAATTTAATTGAAAAGGTATGGAATTAGAAAAGGTATTAAAAAGGAGTGTGACAGGTTCAGGTGGTTGCTTCGTGCAAATTAATTTGTTTTCGTTCATTCAAATGGACAACAGCTGCAAACCCTTTAAGAACCGGCAATTTTGGGTCGTGTGAATGTGAATGAGCTTTTAATAGGCCTATATTATAATACCAAATAGTATCTGAATGTATTGGTAGAAACTCAGAAGGTAATAAATGGTGTGTCACCCATATTATAATGAAAAACCAAAAAAGATTAAAGAACGGGGGGGGGGGGAAAGAATAATTCTGGATTTGGTCGGATACATGCTCGTTCTTAAAAAAAGAGGAACTAGATGCAAATGACGGGATACCGCTAGGGGTATCAAATTCACAATACTCAATTCTATTCATTCTAGGGGTATCACAATTCAGGTAAGATTGTGACTGGCCTCATTGAAAAAAGTGGGAAATTAAACTTTAACATGTCAGTAAAATAACCCTGCAGGGGGTAAATTTTCTTACAGGAGTACAAAGTGTTTTTTTCTCATTGATTCTTTAAAAAGGTATGTTTTTATTACGTTATTGATAAGCAGGTCCAGTTAGGGTTTATAATTTTACCGCAAAGTGGTTCCCAGTTAGGGGTATATTTTCATCGATAAAATACGGGTATATTTTAACTGAATTAATGGTCACGTTAGGGGTATATTTCATTGAAAATTGGTGTCCCGTAGGGGGTCACTTTCAGAAACCCTGGAAAGAGCATGCGGTACCCAACAAACCCTTGAGAACCCCTCCCCCCTCACACCCCAACCCTGTTACCCAACCACCCGGCAACCCCCACCCCCTCCCCAACACCCCACCCCCTCCCCCAAAAACCCTGCAACACCCCAGCCCCTACCCAACACCCCACAACACCTTCATCCCCTACCCAAACACCCCGACACCAACACCGCAACACCCTTACCCCGTCCCCAAAAACCCCATCCCCTCCCCAAACCTACAACACCCCACCCCCTCCCCCCCATAAAACCTGCCAAAAACTCCCACCAACTCCCCAACACCCTGCAAAACCCCAAACCCCCCAACCCACATACCCAACACCCCCGCAACACCCCACCCCACTCCAAACACCCTCATGCACACACAACCCCGTTCCCCCAACCACCCCGCAAACAACACCAGCCCCTCCCCCAACAGCCCCGCAACACTCCACTCCCACCCCAACCACACCCCAAACACCCCGCAAACACCCATACCCTCCCCAATTTACCCCGCAAAACACCCACCCTCTCTCCAACACCCCATAACACCCCTGCACGCCCCACCCCAACACCCGCAACCCCCCCAAACCCCGACAACCCACCCCATCCCCCAACACCGCAACACCCCAAAACAACCAAAAAACAAGAACCAAACAATTGAAAAATCAACCACAAACAAAACACCCCACCCCCTCCCAAAACCTGCAACACCCCACTCCCTCCCAACACCCTGCAACACCCATCCCCCTCCCCAACACCCTGCAAACACCCACCCTCTCTCCAACACCCGTAACCCACCCCTGCAACACCCACCCCAACACCACGCAACACCCCAACACCGCAACCTCATGCCCCCCGCACCACCCCATCCCCGCAACACCTACGCCCCCTGCCATCACGCCGCAAACACCTCATCCCCTGCCCCCCAAAAACACAAAAAACCAAAAAATACACAAAAACCAAGCGAAAAAACAAAAACACCAAATCAACAAACACCAACAACTATCAAAAAAACACACAACACACAAATTAACACCCAACACTCCCCAACACATGCAACACCCCCTCCCCAATGCAAACACACCTTAACCAAACACACCCATTACCCAACACTCCTCCCCCTCTCAAACACCCCTCTCCTTCCCCCAAACCCTATACTCCTCTCTCAACACCCACCTGTCCAGGTTACACAGGAAAATTTGCATATCCAAGGGACCGTTTCAGCTGTAGAGCCAATTATGCATATTTAATTAGATCAAATTGCATCACAAAATGCCCCTTCCCTTTAATTGGGGCCACATGCACTCTGACTTAACTATGATTTCACACAAAAGAAGTATGGCAGACTAGTCTTCATGTGTAGCACAGGATTTTGCCTATCCGAACTGTACCGTTTCAGCGATATATACAGAAATTATGCATATTTAAATTAGCTCATTTGCATTACCTAAGGCAAATATACATACTTTCAAATGGCCAAAAAAGATGCCGCACCAATACAAGCTTTCATGCAGTGAAGGAATGTCCCGTGTATCCGAGTACCGTTTCAAAAAATAGCAATTATTTTATGCAGATTGTTTGCATATTAATTAGTTCTTTTGGCAACCTAATTAACCCAAAAATACACCCAAAATTAATAGTCGGAGAACTCTTCAACCCGCTTCCTTACACCTAGTTACATCATTACATGCCTTAGGAAAAACTCTAGATAACTGTACACAAGCTTTTTTCTTAAATTATGCAAATTGGGACACTTAATTAGCAGATTTTACACCCCACAACAATGCCACTGACCAATATGATTCACCCAAAAAGATGCATGGAATAGTATTATTTCATTGACAGCTTAGGAATTTTGCCTATCCGATCTACGGTTTCAGGGATACAGTAATTACGCATATTTAATTAATTAGCTCATTGCATACCTAAGCCGCATGTATCACCACTTTCAAATTGCAAAAAAGATGCGCACCATATAGGCTTTAATGCAGTGAAGGACTGTCCGTTATCCAATGTCCGTTTCATTCAAAATTATAGCCAATTTTGACGCTGATTTTGCAAATTAATTAGCTCATTGCATTCCTAATTTTGCCCCCCGAAAATACGCATGAAATCTAATCAGTTTGAGAACTCTTCAGCCCCCTCCCTTCCACCAAGTTAACATCATTATACGCCTTACGGAACCCAGACAGAAAACTGGTACACAAGCCTTGCGGGGAAAAAATTTTTGTTAATTTTGCCCAAATTAGATATTAATAAGCATCTTTTACGCCCAAAATCTAATCAGGTCGAGGAGGAGAACGTGGACCCTGTTCTTTCCACCAAGTTACATATCGTAGCCCTTACGGAACTTACAGATAAATCGTACATAAGCCGTGAACACGGACGCCGCGAAGGGACAGCATGACAGACGACAGACAGACGGACAGACAGACAGACAGACAGGACAGACAGACAGGAAAAAGTGATTACTAAGTCTCTGCCGAATTAAGTTCAGGCGGAGAGTGAAAGAGGACAATAAAAAAACATTGGCAACAAGGATAACTCAAATTTTACCCATGGTCAAGAAAGCAAAACTAGCAGGTTTCTTGACCGAGAATTAGAAGCTCACTCAGTCACACATGGAGGACTGAACACAGAATGAAGCCTGACATGAACAAGGTACAGAAGCCAAGAGACAAACGCAACATCAGACTGCAAGACCTGATCTGGTTTAACTTCTTTAAAATTATATTTAAATATTCTTTGGAAATCTGTGCTTCATGTTTTAAACATAACTTAAAATGTGTTAAGAATAGCAGGACCAAGATTATAACACAAAAGCAAAATTGTAATTTCAAAATTGTTTTGCAATAATGGCAATGCAGAAATATCCCATAATAATTTGGAGCCCTCAAACTCTGGTCTCTTTACTACATCAAATGCTATCCATATCATATTAAAAATAACAAAACAACATAAAAAAAATAAAAAAAATAAAATGATTTATTAAAATATGTTGACAGAAGAGATTTGAGAAAGAAAAGAAAAAAAAGGAGATGGAAAGAAGAAGGGGGAGGGGAGGAGGGAGATGATTAAGATGGTCCATTTTAAAGGTAGGACAAACTGGGTATGGTACAGAGAAGGCGGAAGTGGAAGAAAAGGGGCAGGGAAAGGATGGATTACACGTAATGATCAGTGGATATAAGAGCTGAAGATGGGCATGGAAAAAAAAAGGGAAAATGAGCAAAATATGAAGAGTCATGAAAGAATTAGATCAGAAAGATAGATATAGGGAGGGAGAGAGAGCTGGGAGAAGGCAAGGCATGCAGAGACTGCAGTGTGACAGGGGGGAAAGTCATAAACTGCAGAACTTTATAGGGTCTGTTGAGGAGTAGTTACTGGAAAAAAAGGATATGACGAAACCTCAGTACGGGTCAGCGCACAGGGAGTAGGCCTATTTGAGAAAAAAAAGTTTAAAAACACAGAAACCTATATTGAGTTTTTTTATTATTTACAAAAATACGAGAAAAAAAAAAAAAAAAAAAAAAATAAAATAGAGGACTACGGAATGTATATGGGATTAAAATATTCAGGTGTCGTTTCCTTAGTTAGAAATGGAACGACGTGCATAGCTACAGGATCATGATAGGTAGGGAAATTGAGTTATATCGATATTAAAAGCAAATGTTAAACCCTTTTCACAACAACAGACATCAAAACAAAACAAACAACAGATACAGAGGACAAAGTGATTACCTATGTGTTCCTGCCTTAAGGCAGGCCGCGCAAAAAGTGACCCCGCAATTTGAGAGTACTAATTTTCTAGCATTGATATAGAGGGTCCATACAAACTACCAAAGGTGTTAAACATTTTCTGTAGTGGGTGAAACAAGACATCCTTAAATAAGTCCCCTATTGAGAGGTTTCGCTCCTGCTATATTGAAGGATTAATCATTTTCAAATTGTAACATATCCCTTTAGTGGTCATTGATAACATTAAGTTGCAAATTATAAAAAAAAATTCCATTCCTTGGAAGTAATTTTTTACTTCTTTTCTTACTTAAAAGAAAAACATGTAATTTATTTAACAACAGAAATCAGGTCAAAATTAGCCTGTTATTAATGAACGTTAAGAAATCTGATGAAAATGGATTTGATGACTGCCAGTACCCAAAATTGTAACGCAAGTCAAGTAAAAAAATTCCAAAAAAAAAGTGCTGAAGGGTCTAATTTTGTTTAAAATATGTAGTGCAAGTAACACAGAATTAATCATATTCCTTTCTTACAAATCCATCCTGCCCATTCAGGAGTTAGTTCATTTTTCAGCTTCAATTTTTAACATATGACCTCAAAGACTTATTTTAGTTAGCACTTTTTGTGAGTTGTTTCTGGTATTTTGTTTCATGTTATAAGCGGAAATGTTTAATTTTCCCCCAGTAAGGTGCATAATTTTAAACCAAATGAGAATACTCTGTTTGGCCCTTGTAGATTATCAAAGAATTGACCATATATAAGTTCCTTCTCCTTCTTGATCTTGGCTCAATATTGCCAGGCCTCAGTCCAGGATTCCAGTTGAAGATGTGTGGTTTATGTCTAAAGATTGACGATCAACAACCTGCAAATAGAAATCAAATGAAAATATGTTAGTATTGCAAATGAAAGCATCAACTGATGCACAGTACTAAATTAGAGTGCCAGTTTTATAACAGTATCAATTTTATGCTCATTTTTTCAACACGAATGTCATTTTATAATACCATGTTTATTTTTTTTTTGAAAACATTCCAGAATGAAGTATCCATTTGCATTCACAAAGCTTATACAGATATCCATCAAATCATCTCTGTAATATGCTTTTAAACCAACTATTAAATAAATTTCCCCTAAGCATGGTAAAAACGCACCACAATACTCCAACATAAAACTGCCCACTACAAAGTGCACATTATCTGACAGTAACCCTGCGATACTTTAGGACTTTTTGCCGTACCCAAAGCATACAATCTCAATACTCACTGATAACACACAGCACTCAGTATGCCTACAAAGTGCACAACATCTGAAAATAGTACTGGAATATCCTTCTGAACTTCTACCATATGTACCCTAAGTACACAAGTCACTACTCATCTTCTCTCACTATACAGAGTGACTACAGAGTGCACAGCATCTGACAGTATAGCCATGAGATACTTCAGGACTTTTTTTTTGCCGTACCTAAAGTATCGATCTACGCATACAACCATATAATTACACAGACAGTAGCCCTGGATACGATACTCTGGGACTTTTTGCCGTACCCAAAGTGCCGTACTAAACATCAGCATCACTGTTTTAAGTATATACGCCTGTCTCAAAAAAGTGGTACAATCAGAAAAGAATTGGTTAAATATGAAATTTCAAAATAGTCATTCTTACTTGGCATAATATTAAGAACAAGATCAGGCTTTCCAATGTGTTTTGTTTTATCTTATTTGCTTTTGTCAATCTAGAGATATACTCAATTTAGTGTGTACACCAAAATCAATTTTGTGCCACTTTTATGCATGGGCAGAGTTGTTTCGCGCAGGTATGCCAAGCTGTCTTGAAGCTTACAAAAGATTGCAACTTGACAAAAGAAACAAAACACATAAAAGTAAACAAGGAAGTCAAGTTTTAAATCAACACGAGTTTTAAGAGTCAACATAATCAGTTCAATGACAAATATCTTCTTTTCATAAATAATAAACAATACAAATAATTATTGCACGTCAATGAAATGGAGCTTTGAGTTTATTACAAAATTGGTATCCTGGTTTAAAATCATGTCAGAAGGAATGTAATTGCAACCACAAAAAACACTCCAAATCCAAAGAAATGGTTTTAAAATATTGCACTATCTTTAATTTGTGCATTCTCTATTATTGAAGTCAATAATGATTTGAATTTGGAGCAAAGTATCAAGGTGTTGGTAGGAATTTGCGTTTCATGATCCTTCAAGACCATAAAAACTCTCCACTCCAGGTTGCTGTATGCTCACGGTGATCATCTACACCACAAGTATGTTGAATGTTATTCACTTTATCTTACAGCCAACTTACTGATGAAAACTTCCACCATTACGTAACTGTTTTCGTATCTTTTAGAGTTTCCTTATGAAGTTAATCCCTTTTGAAAGAATTTCATATCTGTTTAAAATGTGATTACTTAGGTTTAACTGATTCCTTATTCAAACGTTTCCACTCAACCAGAAAGTGGCACAAACTGAGTTTTATGTTCCACAGTAACAGAGGTATCCATCTCTCGACTTTACACCAGCAAATTTAGAGTAAAACAAAAAATCCTGGAAAGCCTGGTCTTTACGTCTTTAATGTGATGTACAAAACGACTTACTTATGTTGAGATATAATATTGAAAAAAATCGGTTTTTGATTGTACCAGTTTTTTGAGACAGGCTGTAATTACACACTATCTGACAAGAGTGACAGTAGCCCTGGATACGATACTCTGGGACTTTTTGCCGTCATTTCATTTCCACTCTCCACCACATATATGATCATAGATATATAATAATATATATATAATATATATATATATATATATTAGCTAGAGAGAGAGAGAGAGAGAGACACACACCACACACACACACACACACACACACACACACACAACACACACACCACACACACCAGATTGGACATGGAGTAACATTGTTAATTTATGCACGCTGGTTAGTTTGAATCTTTATCATTACCTTTAACTGGCTATGTTTCACTCTTGATCCTTGTTTGTAAATTATTTGAGTCTCACAAAGCCAACAGTTCTGCTAGAATTTGAGAATAAAGGTATTGTTTTGTAGTTTAGCCTCTTCGGCCGTTATCTATCAGGTCATTCACACGGGCCGCAGCATTATTTTAAGTAGAACAATGAGGGCGCAGCCGAGTTGTTTTACGCTAAAATAGTGCTGTCGCCCGTGTGATATGACACGATAGATACACGGCAGAGGCTACAAACAACCTGTCTTCTCATTCTTAACACTACCCTTTATTTCAAAATAAGAGCGATATTTTATAATTGGATAGATTTTACCAACGAACTACCCGCCTTTTTAAATCGAACAGTCCGTTGTTTACTATGCGCGCCTTCGATTGGCCCGAGCAGTGCGTATGCGTAGCGCGTTGACGTGTGAATATCGTCCAATTTTTTATCACACGGCAAAGAACCCTGAAAATGCGTAAACAATCTCAAGTTTTAAGAATCATGCATATAAGCCTATCTTCTAATTTGTTAGTTTTCCTGAGATAAATTGACAGTAATTTTGCATCAAGACATCTCAAACATACAAAACTACTGACACTTGACATAGGAAAGTAAATGTAAAGAATTTTTGATCATGGTTCCATCATCCATGCACAGTTAGCATCAGTCCCTTAAAATTGACAGACTTTAATACAACAAATTAAATGGATCTCAATATTGTTTTAAAAACATCATCTACATTGTTTGCTTCTTGTTATTTTAAATCTCTGAAGGTCACTTAAGGTTAAACTTTTGATTCTTGATAGATGACTTCAATAAAAGCGTAAACTGCTGGTCTCTGAAGCTGATAAATATGACAAATAATTTAAATATTTGATTGAAAACAATGCTGTAAGGAAAATATTGACTACCTGCAACTCCTTGATCTAGTCTTCTTTTCACATCTTCAGGGGTTAATACCCGACATGTCACATATTGTGACATGTCCATAAAATGTTGGGTTAACCCCTCAAGACGCCTAAACTCCAAATAGCGGCTGTAGAACCTGAAATTTAAACAAAAACAAAACAAACATTGAAAATTATACAAGCTAGTATTGATTTTGCAGAGTTTAATATTATAGTGGTTCTGCGTTAACTGCATAAACATGCAAATTAAACTCCTCTGAAAATTTTCCACTGTAAGGAAATTTTGTATTTTTTAATTTTCATTTGAACAACATATTCCATTAGTGCAAACTTTATGTAGTCTTTTGTAATGCCTCGGCTGGGGTTTGAACCCACTCTCAAAACCTCAACCTCCCAAATGTAGCCACCACTTGAATGCGCAAAATGCATGCAAGTTTTCCGTTTTTGTTTTGTTTTTTAATCAACAATTACATACAATTCAGGGGTTCTCAATAGGTGGCCCTCGGGCCAAATACAGCCCGTCAACCATTGAATTTTTGCCCTGGACTTGCACTAAAATATAAAGGGAAACTTTCACACTTTAAAATCTGGGCCATTTTCAAGGAAAGGATTTCTTTATCTCAAATCTCATTTCTATGCACGTATAAAAAAAATTCTAGAATGGGATTATAAACATGGAGGTCTCATATAAGGGATAATATCCCAAGGAACAAAGCCCATTTAAAAAATATAAACTTCCGTGGCTCTCGTTGTGCACTCGCTACATTCAAATAATATAAACTGGCTGCCAGCCTATTTCAACTCGACCTCACATGACTTTTGACCTTGGCACATGACCCTTTACCTTGTCAAAATATGAGGGATTCCATGTTGCACCTATGAGACGAGTTTGGTTCCAATTGAACTTCAACTTTTCAATTGAGGTGAATTAAAAAAAACTTAGTGACACACACACGTACATACACGTTTTCACCGACAACCGAGGACATGTGTATAAGACCTGACTTTTCACAGCAGAACTGACGACACACACACATCTGACAGTTAATCGCCTCACCGTGGACTTTAACACAGAGATTTGACTTTTCACGGAGAAGTGCGGACATGACTGTAGACCTACAACTGCGGACCCCCCTACCTATGGGTTTTAACACAGTTTTACGTCTCTATGGGGTCAGGTTTCCTATGAGGGCCTGCTACTGGTATCCTGGTAACCAGTACTACCTGTCCCAGGGCCGAGTTGTCGGCGGCTAAACCGTCACCCCCATCGGATTTCTGATGAGGAGGGTAGCTGGTTTACCCTGATAGAATGAAAAAGAAGATCTACCTACAAGGGCGTCAGCTCTGGAGAGCTAATGGTGGCCATCCAGCACATGCTGCCTTGCGTGGTGGGCGTGGTTGCCCAAAGGCTAGGCCCACCGCCGAAAACTGGATTGACGTGAGGAAGGGCATCCGGTCAATTATCTTTTGCTCCAATAAATCCTCACACAGCAGTATTGCTGAGTGAGGTGTATCCGGCCACCCTCGTTAACGGGGACAAAACCGGATTTAAAATTTTGGTATAACTAACTAACTAACTATGGCACTGTCTGCCAACCGAGGACGTCCTCGAAAATTTGTGTGTTCTCGGGTTTATGGGGGAAAAGTCAAGGTTGTGTCCTCGTTTGTCGGTGAAAACAAACTCACTCTCTCTCTCACACACACACACACACACACACACACACACTCACTCACAATTGCTAAGTGTCCTAGCTATGCTGGCAGCCCACAAAAATAAGAACAGCAGTCTCAAAATAGGTCATCTGATTATATGGTCGAATAAGAGAGCAACATAATGACCATTTGACCTTTCCATTTGTTACCCCACAAAAGACCCCTTGTCTCAATGTACTTCATGTAATATGAACTTGATCCATCACTGTATTAAAAAGTTACAATAAGTTGTAAAAAGCGTCAACCAACAGTGTATAAATGTTTCACACACACAGACTGATGGACAAACAAATCATGCCAACACGAGGTATTTCCAATTGCATCAGACAACCTAAAATAGTAATATTTCATACACTTTAGCTTTCCTAAGGGATTTGTAACCCCATGCCACTGGGTGGCATGGGGTAAAGCAATTTCAAGGGGGGGGGGGTACCTGCTGGTGTCTCGCTTGCATGAAAACACATTCAGTAAGTTACAATTGAGTGGGGTAGCTGAAGGAGGTGTGGGGTGTAGGGACAGTGGTGCTGCCAGACCAATACCAGAGGAGGGGAACAAAGGGGCAATTTGAATAAAGGAAAACAGTTTACAAAAATACAGCAAGTTAACTTGTGAGACCCCCCCCCCCCCCCCCGGCAAGATGGCAATATAAACAAGTTAGGTTAGTTGACAGTTGCAGGGCATGAAAATTCAATAAATTGTTCTCATAGAATAATATAGAAATGTAGAAGTTTCTGAAAAATGAAAGCCTAACCACAGTGGACATGACCTCAGATGACCGTTGACCTTGGGTCCATAACCTTTGACATTATACACATTGCACCTTAACCCCAAGTATGGTTTAAATTAGAACTTTTCGAAGGAGACACGAAATGCGAAAACCTAACCAAAACCTAACCAAACTGGAACATGCACGCACGCACACACACACGGAAGACATGCACACCCTTCCAATATCCCCTTCTACTTTTCAAGCCAGGGGGATAAAATGGGCTAAAATTTGAAAATATTGCCACGGTGATCATTCTTTGGAGGTAAGTAGCCCTCCCTCCCTTTATGCCACTGGGTTGGTTAGAACAGGTCCAACAGGATGGGGTGTTCTCTCTGCTGGTGTCTCCACTGCATTAAAATCATTCCATCCGTAAGTTAAAATTGTAAGTAATGTACAAGAATGTGCTTAGTTTCAATCACATACCTTTCCGCCTATTTGAAACATGGAAAGGTATGCACCATGCTCTGTCAGCCCATAAGAGAAGTGCAATCAATTATGCCCTTTTCTAGAAAATAGTAGATTTATGTAGATCTGTGGCTGACAAGAGAATGGTGCAATCCTCTTCTTTCCTTATAACAGCTGCATGCCCTCAGCACATCATGTGCCTGCGAAAATAATAAAGAGATTTTAGCATGAGTGCTAATTAAAACAGAACACAAGGTACCAACTTGTTTTTCACTTGCACAGTCACATCAGAGCCTGATCCATTTTCAATTGTTGATAATATGCCTATAAAAGATTTAACCCTTGCCTTATAGGGGGTACATCAGATTTTCAAAATAAAAATATTTTATTTATTTGGTATAAAAAGATCATCTGGTATCTACTATAACTTTATGATGCTTTAATTCCAAATTTAGAGATGAATTGGATTTTTCATTTTCATGCGTAAAACAGTGCCATAGGATATAGGGTATTCAATTTTGCTTAATAATCTGAATGTACACTAGCTAGCGTTTACCCAATAGCCAGCAACATGAAAATGGCATTGTGCCAAGTTAACGGCCAACCGTAATTTTTTTCCTTGTGTTAAATCCGTGCAAACATTGCCATTTCGACTTGCCAATGTGGCTCAACGGTCGTACTACAAGCCAACATGAAAAGGAAACTCTATTTTTCGAGCAAATGTTCTGTAATGATTGGTCTCTATTTATAACTATTTTTAAAAACACACATTTTTACATGCGAACTCGTATTTACACGATGCGTAACTATGTCCCCGCCGAATTTACAAACACTTTATACATGAGGTAATGCAACTGGGTGTTTCCGTGAATTAGGGGGCCAACTTGTGACATTTTGAGAGAGAAAAGGACAACAAAATTTAAGGAGGATGTCAATAATTTCTGCTCTTGAATATTTGATAATAACCATTCCGTGGTTAAATAAACATCAAATTAGTCCAAAGTTCCTTTAAAAAAAACTTAAAAATATTGCATAAAACTGCATTCCTGTTCCCCGTTTAAATGGGGGGGACACCAACCAATTTTCTGAGTTTTTAAGATAATTTCATTATATGTGATTAGTGTATGTATGTACAGTTTGGTTATTTGAGTTTGACAATAAGATAATATTACAATGGTCCTCCTTGCATATAAAACAATGTTTTTCCAGCCAAGTGTAGCGGGAGCAAAACCATTTGGTTCCCCGTTTAACACGCGGAACCACACTATCACCACAAGGAAATTCAAATTTAGAAAGGTTTTAGATACACTCTCTTTAAAACTTTGCATGATAAAGCATAATACGTATGCAGCAATTGCAATGACTTAGCAGTTCAACTTACTTCGTTTCTCAGAACAAACCACTGGTTTTCCCAATAGTAAACGTGAAAAGAGGGACACCAAAATTTTGGGTTCTGTTCACGGAAATCTATGACTGGCATTGATTATAACACGATCGGAAACTAATTACCAAACAGTCAGATTTATTATGTTTATGAACGCTTTATGTGTTTGCTTTATAATAATCAAACAATATACCATATATTTTAAGGTTTTGATGCACATTAAACCAATGAACAACAATGTTTAGGCTTTTTTTTATTTCCAATGTTCACAGGCTTGGGTGTCGTCCCCATTTAACACGTGAGAATTAACACCTTTAATTTATTTAATTAAAAGTTAATGAGTTCAATTTTTCCATAATTATTATATAATCTGAAAATTAGATGCCAATTCGGTAATTTTAAAATGGAATTTATAAGGTTTGAATACATATCTTCATTTTACATTTAAAAGAGTGATCCCCATTGCTCGGACGGCATATATTAAGCGATATAATAACCAATGCACGCTTATTATTAATAAAGCGATTTTATATGTAACGGTGTTATATAATGCTACCACGATTTGGTTACAAGAGTCCCAAATGAAAATCTTCCTTCCGCAACACCGACTTCAGCGAAAGTCAGTATTATTGACTTGGGCGCTCTGAGGTGGTTACGTCCCGATTGTGTAATCGTCTAAGACTTCCTATGGCAAGTATTACACCATACACCACCTTCTTATGCCAGTACAAAACATATCCTGGCGTGAGTACAAGATCAAAGCACAGCACAGATGGAGATATCCGTTCAATTATCTTCTGTTGCCCATCGCCGTGCACGATTTTCCGGTCACTGTCATCGTGCGAGTGACCAAAGGTAGTCCTCAGAAGTCACATGTTGGAAGTTAACATGCCAAAACAGGGGTCGTCGCCCCTTTACCTAAGTGATGTGATGCTCGAGACATCAGCAGGATCCAGCCGACATCCCCAACTAAGGACAAACAGGCCGACATTTGGCGGTCCATGGTGAACAGGCATCCGGCTGCGGCCGCCCGTTGGATAGTATCCTTTATTACACAATTTTTTTTTGGGAACTCGCCAGTGGTGAAACAAACATCCCATTCACTGTAAAGCTCGCATTCGCGTTAGAAAACTACCATTGTTTCTCTAAAATTTGCTCAACTAAATCCGAATTATGAGCAATACAGATACAGATAACTATCCTGTAGATTGATGGCTCTATCCCACAGAGAAGGCGGTTCGCGGCAGTTTTATGACAATGAATTCCTGCTGCCCAGCATGTGATGCAATTGTTATGGTTAACACATTGTCGCTAGTGAAAGTAATTACAGCCATGTTACGCTTGATGAGCCAAGATTTCAGCTGAACCCAAAGCAAAGCCAACAGTGATGTATTAAAAAAGGTTCAATAGCCAATTACACTTGAGTGACGTTTTTCCCGGTATGAGAAAAGCAGATTAAGTTATTTCGTACTCCCCTGCCATAGTGCCTACACTCATGCAATTCAAGGTTAGCATAAGCGGGAGTTGTAACGTAAATCAATGGACGAGCCGTGTCTTTATACGCAGCGGTTAAGTTTTTGACCACCACCCATGATCCAGGGGCAGGTCTCCCTCACTAACTCAAAGGGCAGCTATTTAATTGTTTTTGTTCCCCCCAATGCTCCAGGAGCATGAGTGGTGGTCAAAATCTCACAATTGTGTAAACATAGCTGGCGTCCCTGAGCTCTGCTCGTCCTCACAAATAGTGAGCGTATATGCGATGAGAATTCAAGCGATTTTGTTCACATTCGGCACACTTATGATGAAGACGGGAGGGGATTATAATTAGCAATCTACAGAGATCAAGGAACCTAGTAAAACGAAAATTTATAGCGATATTGGAGAAATTCAAAAAGGAGAAGAGGAGGGTTTCGGGGTTTCCTTACATTGGAAGATTGCACTGCGCAACAAGATTGTGCAATCGCCTACGTCACACGAAGTTGCCAAGGTCAGAGAAGACAGGCCAGAAAGCTTAAGCGTATTTTTGGGCCGAAAAGCGCAACGAAAATTATAGGGTTAGTGTTGGCTTTATAGCGGCTTATTATCGATTTTTTTTTGGGAAAAGATATTGGTGGACATCCTGAAGTCATAAGCTTTCCAGTCGGTACTATAGCTTAAAGATATGCCGTAACGAGAGCAATATTGATGAATCACCTTTAAATAAAGCAAAAGTCACATGGTAAAAGGGACACCCAAAGTCTAATGGCACCCTAATTTACGAAACACCCCAAAAGACAACACACCACCTTACCAATACCACGCACAAACACCCACCCCTCACCCAACAACTCACAAAACCCACACCCCGTCCCCAACACCCCGCAAACACCTTCCCTCACCAACAGCCCACAATCCTGCCAACAATGCGCAACACCCCATCCCAAACACCCAACCACTCCGAATCGCAACACCACCCCACCCCCTAATTAACACCCCAACCCCCGCAACCCCACCCAATACACAAACACGCCTCCCCTCCCCAACACGCATCCCCCTCCCCAACACACCCAGAAACCACCCTACCCCCTACCCAACCCCCCACAAAACCCTACCCCACTCCCAAGCATTGCCAATTCCATCTCAACAACACTCTGCCCCAACACCTGCAACACAAATCCCCAACAACCTGCAACCCACCACCCCCTCCCCAACCACTCCGAACACACCACCCCCTCCCAAAACCCTGAAAACACCCCACCCCTCCCCTTATGGCATAGAGTGTCACTGAGCGAAGACTTTTGCATATGACGTACCGTTCAGAGATACAGCAATTATGCAGATTATTAGCTTCATTGCATACATACGCTGCATATATCACACACTTCAAATTGCAAATCCCCCTATGGCATAGTAGTCTCATGTAGCGAAGAGGGACTAATGTTGCATATCGACCGTAACGTTTCAGAATTACAGGCAATTGTGCATATTTAATTAGATCATTTGCCTACCTACACCGAATATCACATACTTTAATGTTGCAAAAAGATGATGTGCCCCGTGATATTCTTTCATGCAGCCAAGGAAAGAATTTTGAGTATCCGATGTATCAATTGCAAAAATATAGCACTTACGACATGGTTTCAGATTCGACTTAAGTTTTAATGCCATAAGTGTAAAAATGTGAATGTGCTTTAACATTGAAACAAAACATGTTTTCTAGGTTAAAATTTTGTGTAGAATCCAAATCTGAAGTCAATAATGCAAAATGTTGGATGCGTTCTGAGATATCGCATTTTGGGGTATTGCGCAATGCCGAGTCCCATAGAAACCTATGGTATTTTGCTGATAATTGAATCTTGTTTTGATTAAAAAAAAATTCTCAAATATTGTGCAGTTTGACAAAAATTTAATACTATATTGTTGTGGGAATATGTCTTGGGCATAATCGATTAACTTTTCAACAATGTCACCCTTGTGACCCTTTTCGTTTTTTTTCCCGTGGGTTCTCGAAATGCTGAATTTTGGGTAAAATTTGGATTCCGCAAATTGATAAAATAAATTTTCTCAAATTTTAGACAAGGTGAAAAAAAGTTAATACCATAACTATGTAGGGACTTGCTTTGGGCATAATTGATTAAATTTTGAAGAGTATAGCTCTTTTAGTTTTTGCGTAATTCCAATTTTATTGAACAACAATATTTTTTTCACGCACTGGAAAAATCAAGGGGTAGGGGAAACATTTTTGGATTTTTAGAATTATTCCTACACTGAATTGAAGCAAGTTAGGTTTCAATTTAAAGCTTATTAAATTCTGCATAAAATGACAGGTAAATCATCACTGTAGACCCTTCCTTTCCAGAGATGAGATTGTGCAAAGCAAAATTTTTGTTCGAAAGTGCTAAGTTTTGAATGTCGTTTGTCACGGGCCATGTCAAATTTGAATGGTTCTGGTGTGAAAATTATGAAATGATTGATAAAGCAAATACTTGAATCCATAAGTTATTACCTTTAACTGATATATTAACATTATAGAAGGTCATGTATATGTATATTGTAGACTCTTTAAGTATTCAAAGTTGGTGGGTGAAAATTTTTGTCACCCGAAAAGTGCAATTTTTGGACAAAATCGGGCACAAATCAATATTTTTTTAGCAAAATGGTGTATGATACAGGGTTTTCGATTAAAATTCATAATCTACGAACAATTTTACCCTAGGGAGGACATCTTAAAAATTAAACATGGTTATTTTTGCTCCGAAATGAATTTTTTCACACTTTGGCACTAAAACCTCAGTCAATTCTGAAACCATGTCTTACGCTGATTTTTGCAAATTAGCTCATTTGCATGTATACTCAATTTGCCCGAAATATGCCCAAAATCTAATCAGGTTAAGAACTCTTCAGCCCGCTTAATTCCAACAAGTTACATCATTATACGCCTTACAGAACTCCAGAAAACTTGTACAAAGGCCTTGCAGGAACATTTTTCATAAATTATGCAAATTAGATACTTAATTAGCATATTTTACGCCCAAAATCTAATCACGTCAAGAACTCATCAACCCGCTTCTTTCCACCAAGTTGCATCATTGTCGCCCTTACGGAACTCCAGATAAATCGTGTAGAACATGGGTTAACATTTTTATCACGGACGGACGAACGAACGAACGGACGGACGCTGCTCATTTCATAGTCCCCATTCAAATTATTGCTTCCTGTAAAGTAGACTAACTAAGCAGTCAGAAACTGCTTTCGCTTTTGGGGTTCTATAATTTGTTTTATTTTTAGTTTGAATTTGAAGTTGAGGGAACTGGAACCAGTGTGAGTAGCCCAAATTTGCAGTAAAATCTTGATCCCATAATTGTGTTATAGTGCACAATCACCAAAGATATTTGTGGTTTAATGGCAGCTTTGTTACCTCTGCAACAATCCAAAATAGAAATTTATAAAAGTTATACCGGTAATATTATTAATGGGATACATACTGTAGGTTTGAGGTATTGGTTTTGAGATGTCCCTTCAGTCATGCAAAAAAACATGAAAATGTTAGTATTGTCTTATTAACAGTGGATATTTTTATTCCAAAGTTTAAGGGGGGAATCTAGTTCAAAATGAGGGTCTATTAACAATATGTAATGCTCTAGCACATGTAGTTCATGATTAATATAGGAAAGTCAATATGAAATATTCAGAAAGAAACAAGGCGAACTTGTCGTTATGTTACGCGATTTGCGTACAATATGTCCCCGCCGAATCATCGCGATCACTAAGTGACAACTAAAACTGCACCAGTCACCCGTATTTTTGGCCATACTAGCTGGCCAAAAAAGAACTTGAAAAGAAATCTTAAAATTCACCATGAAACAATCCCGAAAATCACAAAGTTAGTTACCAAAATATGATAATTACTCAATTTGGAACCCTATTTTTGAAAAAATCAGTGACCACATTTGAAATGTGGGACCCATATGGGATGATAGGGGTCTGGAAGCGGAGAAAACATGAATTTTACGTATTTTCTCAATTTTCCAAAAATGTAAAACAGGCTGGCAACCCGAAGAAACCCATGACCAAAGTTTAACAACCAGGAACTCCTGAAATTGTTTACACAAGCCTTGCGGGAAATTTTTTTTTTAAATTTAATAAAATTATGCAAATTATAAATTAGATACTTAATTAGCATATTACACCAAAATCTAATCAGTTGAGAACTCTTATCAACCGCTCTTTTCCACCAAGTTAATATTATACGCCTTACTAGAACTCCAAAATACTTGTACACAAGCCTTGCGTGAAAAATTTCATAAATTATGCAAAATGAGATACTTAATTAGAATATTTTACACCAAAATTAATAGGTTGAGAACTCCATGCAACTGCTTCTTTCCACCAAGTTATATCATCGTAGCCCTTACGGAATCCAGATAACTGTACACAATGTATGACATTTTCTGTGCAATTATTGACCTTTCCCCTTGACCGTTTTTTCCCCTTACCCCCTGACAGACCTAGGGGAGACCCTGGGGGCAATGAATTACATGGTGAGTGGGGTATCCCCTCCTACAATGTACCAAAGTTTGGCTATTCTAGATCATTCCAGAAAAAAAGATATGCCCAAATGTGTTTCTGCTTGAGGGTTAAACAGTTTTTATCAACAGGACATATGACATACATACTGGACGGAGCCCATTTTATAGTCACCTCCCGAACTTCGTTCGACGGGGACAATAAAGTTAAGCTTTCAAAAACGAATCAATTTACAGAGTTCAAGTTCATTAAAGTGTCTGTTAATAAGAGGTAAAAGGTCAACAAACTTTAAGGGAAGCACAGTACAAACTCACTCCGCCGCGAAAAGTGACATACTGCGATAGTTCCTATAAAACCTAGAATTTGAGGAATTTGTGTAGTTTTGTGACGAGTATTTGTCCTAGAGATTTGCTTTTGGTGTCATTCATGTGCGCATTCATTCATATTTAACTTTATTTAAAAAATGGATTGAGAAAGCGTTTGGCGGTATGTTACGGCGACATAAGTGAAGGGCCGTGAAACACCGATTCTGCGGGATTCAGGAGCTCGAAAAACCAGGGTGTAATTTCCAAAATTATTTGCAAAAAAAACTGACATGTCGATCTTAGGTTCAAAAGAAGATATTTTAAAGAGAAACTATGAATTCAAAAGTCTCTCCTGTAAATTTCATTGCTCTAGCTAGGCAGGGGCCAAGATATGACGGATACAAGAGAGGAGCGCATAAATAAAGCATGTGTTTCAATAGGCAGATCATTTTGTACTGTGCCCCCTAATTTGGGCCTCAGTGAAATACAAAAGTTGCTCCTCATTTTTCACTAGCTGCACTACTCTGGTAATAAGAAGACTTAAAACATGGGTTAGTAGGTCACGTAGGAGCAGCTAATGAAGAGATTTTTTTGTAATTTGATTTTCGGTTGCCATACAACCGGATCCCATGATTTTTGAATTTTTCCATTGCTGGTAAGACCTTTTGACCCCCCCCCCCATAAGAATAAAATAAATAAAAAAATTCCACAAAATGGCCCCTAAGGTGTAAATACAATCATGACTTACTATTGGGTCAATTTGAAGTCAAAGCTCTACTAGAACCCGCTTATTTTCCGGGCAACGTTTTTTTACAAGCGAAAAAAGTTATGGCCCTAATAATCTAGAAACACTTAATTTAATTTGTCTAATTTGTACATTTTTGTTCTTTAACTTCAAATTTAGAATTGCATAGTTATAGGAATTATGAATACAAATTTTTCTATAAATATCATTTGCTGTAGGCTAGAAATTAATGTATTTTGTCATTGTCTTAATATTGCAGGTGAAAAACAATAAAATACCTAATAAAATAGCAGCTTGAAAAACAATAAAACCTAAGAAATTATGCTTGTTTTGCGAGATGCAATGACTTTAATGATCATAAAATGGGAATGGAATGTCCGATTTTCACCAAACATAAAGGGGAATAAGCTAAAAATTGTAGCCATGTAACCAAAATTAGACCACTGCAAATCTTACATCACAAGACTTTGAACTAGAATTCTCCCGTAACCATCTTCTATCTAATTGGTTTCATACTAAACCCAATAAAAATTGGTCATCGATCTTTAGTTTAAGAAAATACACATCCAGAATGTGGTCCCCTCAGCACGTTTTTGGCCCATCTGTCCCGTCATTCACCATGCAATATCTCCCTTCTCTTTTGGCATGAATGATTAAAAGAAGTTATTTCCCCTATTGGAACAAAGAAATTTAATAATCGTCACGAGGATTAATAACCTTTGCATATAATCCATTTCATGAAAAATTTAATGAAAATACAACTTGTTTGTTCCACATATAATTTTGTTTGGCACTTTTCATGGACATTCAAATGGGGAAATTTTTCAAGATAAAATTCTTGGCTTTTTTTTTTAATTTTGTTTTTTACTTCAGATCAGATTCTGTAAATTTTAGCCAACAAAGTTATTTAATGCTCAATTTGGCAATTAAATTTCCACCTGGCAGTCAAATCATTGTTCAACTTGAATTTGGATCATTGTTTATCAGTACAACTGTGTGAGGTGCATCTTTGAGTTTGACCTCCCGCCACATGATGTCTCAATGATTTTATGTCTATCTGATTATATTTCGATATTATTTTAATAGGTTTTGTGGCAAATAAACCGCAAAAAGTACTTTCAAGCAAAGCGCATTGCTGTAAAGAACCCTGTAAAAGATGCTTAAACTGTCCCGTCAGTCACGTCCTGTTAGTCACAATTTTGATAGGCCCAGTTTTTGAATTCTCAGGTTATCTATTGATCATATTGTTTACTACAGCCTGAATAATAATTTGTTGGACATAATTGAACACCCGCGAGCCGTGGACTGCGTGAGCCAGGAGGAAATCGCACTTGTTTCGCGCCGCGTAATTTGTCGAAGAATGCGCCGAACCTCCGCGTTACTTGTGCTCTACCATGAGGTGTGGGTATCTCCTGTCAAGTAATTTCTAATCACTGTAATTGTTTATGTATCAATGATAATTTTAACAATTTTGCAATATAAATCACATATTGAACAGATAGTGAAATTTGGGGGGGGGGTCAAAAGTGAAACGGGGGGGGGGGCATTTTTTTTATTTTGCAAATATTTGGAGATTTTTAACCATTTTGGCCCAAAATTTTTGATAGAAAATTTTTTGATAGAAAGTTTACACCAGTGTAAACATCTGAATTTCCATATTTGTTAGAGCACAGACACTGTATTTGAATTGCACCTTTAGGCTTTTTTTAATCCATCCGGAACTCCCATCCGGAGACAGGATCCTGCGCCTCATAACTTCATGAATATTTCCAAGCCTTCGTATATGCCTCATATGCTCGTTGACATTACCAATGTTTGAACACTATTTTTGCAACTAAACAAAGTCATGAATGATCATGATGTCCCGCTGACGGTATGTCGGTCCCACCAGAGAAGATGAGAAAGAAGGAGATGGCTCAATTTTGCAATCCGATTACCCATGCAGGATTACTCTCATTCATCAGCTCATGTTAGGAAACTTCAGGGCCGCTTCGCATTGCACTTTGAAGTAATGGAGTTCAACCGCCTCAAGCTTGCCGTTCGGGAAGGTTTCACAACGGAAGTAATTGACACTCCTACTAAAATAGCTTATTAATTTCGAATGGATTTCGCATTATCGTAATGCTAATTAGAGTCGGCTCATGCACTATTTGCATTACGGGATGTGATATGCACTTGCTCGCTGACTTCGTTTTTTTTATACCGGTATTCGGCCCTACCATCGGCTTTCTTTAATAAATCATTCCGCACAAATATGATGTTATTATTTTCAATATATTTATCTGATTTCCAATAATGTAACGTATGCGAATTAGATCGGTTCCCGTTAGTCGCGTTACAATATACAATTTAAGAGGCTTGCCAGCGTATTCGCATTATTGTAATGCAATTAGATGCAACTTGTTTACTATTCCACATATCGGACACTCTCAATTCTCCGAATGCAGGTTCGTACTCCCGTGACTTTTCGTGCAGTGGTGCGGTATTTACCCGGGGGTTATTTATTGGTCCACCACTCAAAATATAGGATGCCTATCCATTTGACACCATCTAGATGGCCAAAACAAAAAAATCTAATTTTTTATTCTCTAATAAAATCTGCTATATGGTGCTAACTTTTTGCCCCTATTGCTTTATTTTCTCTCAAACCAAATGCATAATTCAATCATGACTGGCATAGCTGAAATGAAGTTTTATTTGGAGTAACTTTAGAGACTTCGCCCTAATCATAACCCCCTTACCTTACACCTAACCCTATAGGACTTACGGTGCGTGGCCTATTATAAAGTTATGCCGTTTATCTTTTGACCTAGCAGTCAAATCATAATGATTCCTTTGGTGAAATAACGCAGGGTATTCCAATTTGGTGGCAGTCTCTCCCATTGAAAAAAAGCGGTGTTTTGGCATAAAATCTGTCATACAAACTTAAATATCTTACGTACAACTTAGTTCTCGCAGAGTAAAGTATTTCAAAATATGCTCTTTCTACAAACATTTAAATCGCGTAAATATAGTACCTCAAATCCGGAATTACACGGTTGGAATTCGCCTCTTTCTACAGTAAAATAATGAAAATCGTGTAAAAATTACTGTTTTTTGACATAAAACCTATCATAAAAATTTAAATATTTTACGTACAACTTAGTTCTCGCAGAGAATAGTATTTCAATATGGGCTCTTTCTACCAAACATTTAAAATCTCCTAAATTTAGTCATCCAAATCCGGAATTTTATACGTACATGTATAAAATCTGTTTAACTAAAATAATGCAAAACATGTACAAATCAATGAAAATCACTATGGAATGTTAATGCAGCTGCAAAATTTTGAAAATAATTAGACGCTTTGGGAACCTAAAGGCTCTTTAAAGGAGAAAAGGTTTCCATATGACATTAAAATAGTTCAGAATTCACCTTGCTATAACTAAAATACTGAAAATCCTGTAAAACCGCTCGAAATCACTGACATTTTAATACAACTGTAAATTGTTAACAAAAATAGAGATGTGGGTATCCTAAAGGGTCTAAAACGAGCAGAAGGTTTCAATAATGCTCTTTCTATTAAACATTGAAAATGTCTTAAATTCAGTCCCAGAGACTCGCGTTTTTACATATAAAATCTGTTTGAATTCGTTTTATATAACGCTCTTCCATTGAAAAATCGCAGGTTTGGGGCAGAAAACCTGTCATAAAAAATGAAATATCTTACGATTAATTTAGTTTCCGTAGAAAAAAAAAAGGATTTCAAGGAATGCTCTTTCTATTAAACACTGAAAATACCTTAAATTCAGTGGCAGAGGCTCGCGTTTATACATGTAGCATCTTTCGGAGTTCACCTTATTTCTTTTTCTATAATAGGCCCTATTAAAAATCTCCTAAAATCGCTGAAAATCAATGATATTTTAATACAGCTGTAAATTATTGAAAAATAGAGATGTTGGTAGCCAAGGGTCTATAAAGGGTCCAAAACGGAGAAAAGAAATTCATAGGCCTATGTACCTTCTGGCTGGCTTTCTCTCACCCACATGAAATTGTATAAATTGTTCATGGAGTTATTATAATTATTATTAATATAATAAATCCATGATTTGTACGGGTACTGTGATAACTGAGGGAGACCATTTTTTTTCTTCACATAATACAGTATTGAACATAAACCAGGTGTTATTTCACTTACTAAAAAAATAAGACCTTCCATATTTGTAACCTACATGAATATATTTATTATCTCATTTATGAGATAATATGCTTAATGTATTTATTTTACAATCTTCCTCAACGCAAGTACCCACGCACGCACAGCGCTGTTATGTTAATATTTCTTGTGCGCGCATGCACAGCCCTGTCGCCGCGTTGGTTGAAGTCCGCATACCTGCGTACAGACTTACGCACGCGTTTGTTTTGAATACTGATTAATTTGAAGAATATTAATGCGTTCTGAAAAAACAAGGGATTCTTGATTTAGACTTGATTGCAGGCGGATGTGCATATGACCGGCTCTGAAATGCGGCGTGTGCGATTGAACGGAGTGACTGAAGACATTAAATATTATTGTGAATCATAAATACATCGTTGTGAGAATTTGGTGTATGCGATGGATATCACACTGGATCTTCGCGGATGTTAATGGTGTCAACGAACAGCCCGAGTTTCCAGATTATAATACCATTAAAGAAGCTTGTTGCGATTTATGTCTATTGTGTTCTCTACTTGATATAAGAGCCTGGCACTTGGACAAACACCACATTAAAATACTGTGGGAAACAAACTTGCAGTTTTTATGGTAGAAGCAATAATGCACATTGGAAAGCCCTATTCAACACTGTGCTATATTGGTGGTTAACAATTAATTCGGTGGTTTTTTGTTTATATCTTCGGAATGAAATAGATATTTGAGGGCTCAAATTTCAGGACGACAATGAGAAAATACGGCCTTTCATCAGATGTCAAAATCGATAGGCCTACTACTTCCGGGTAAATCAGGGGGTCCCAAAGACGATCGGAACACACACCTTTAAGGAGGCCCTAATTATAATGATTAATTTCTTCACCCGCTATAGTATTACGACACGTCCAACCAGTGTTGACTCTGCTCTGCTATAAAACACTGGCGTTGGGCCCTGAGGCAACAATACAATATAAAAGAAACCGTTGGGCGTAGCTGGGTGTTATGAATTGGGCGAAATTCATAGGCCTACTATGTGAAAAATATTGTCGGGCCCATGTGATATGGAAAATCATACTCCCATACCAACATCCGGTACCCATACTAAC
>JAMKCH010005946.1:0-33823 GCA_023653785.1 Ophioderma brevispina
CGCACACGCGATTACCGCGCTCATGCACACAACGTATACCCGACTTATTGACAGATCTTCTGGCTCATATCGCACCCCATTTTGCTCAAATTTCCTTTCCAAGACCTGATTTGTGATAATTGATCGCATGTTTTCGTGAAGTTAACGTATAGGATGCGTTTTAATGGGTGTGACTTTTTGCAGCAAACCGTTTCCGCACAGTTATGACGTAAAAATGACCGTATCATGAGCCCTTTAACAACACCATAGAATCTATCTACACATTTACTGGTTTATATATCGAGTGCTAATTTTTTGATTGCCGTACGTGATGCCATAACCTGACCTCCACCCTCCCTGATTTAGCGTGCGTACTGTACATAGGATCTGGAATTCTATAATCCGGTTAAGCGAATGTTTGTAAATAGCACCATGACGATGGCGGTCATGCCTTATTCAATATAGAAAGGTCAATGTAAACCAGGAGTGCAATGGGTTTGGGTGTATAATACTTCATAAATAGGGCTGGTTTGATATTAGAATGTATGGTGCGCATGGCTCCAGAGCGCATAGCTCTGTAGCCATGGCGCGTATGTTCAAGGGTATTAGGTTTGATAGAGATTACTTTTTTGCAGGGGAAGTTTCCTCTGGATTTTGAGTTATGCACAGGTTTATTATTTATTTTGGATTTGGGATCTTGTTCGTTTAGGCAGGTGCCCCTTCATGCTAATTGCACGGGTTTCCAAGGAGCCCTGTAGTTACAATATACAAGAAAGAATACAACTGAAGATGAATCACATACATGTAATATTAACAATGAGAAATATAAATATATATATATATATATATATATATATATATATATATATAATATATATATATATATATATATATATATATATATATATATATATATATATATATATATATATATATATATATATATATATATATATATATATATATATATATATATATATATATATATATATATATATATATCTATATAACATGTCAATCGACAGGTTTTACAAAACAAGAGTTTTTTGAATTAGCCAAGACTCCTTTGTTAAAAAGTACTCTCACATCTGCCGTAAGGCCATTCCAAATTTTGGTAGCACTGTGAATGGAACGTCCTTTTTTCCCTGCTGTATAATTGTTCCAATTTGGTTCATATGAGCCAAAGTTGTTTGACTCCTATTACCTTTGGAGTGAATTTCATGCATACAGACAAATTGAGATGAAAGGTAACTAGGGGCCATACCTTTTAAACATTTAATATTATAATTAATATTAAAAAAAAAAAAAAAAACATTTAGTTTTTTTGGTTCCATTCAAGGCACCCATCATGTCATTAATTGGTGTTCGGATATCTGCAGAAAGAATAATCCGAGCTAACCTGTTATGTAGGGAATTTGAGTGACTTTAAAAGCTCATTAGAAACGTTTGTCCAAACGAACTGCAGTAGTCAAGTTGGGCCTGACTAAAGCATTTGCAACTATGATTAGGGTGTCTTTTGAGAATGAAATGGTTGTACACGTCTTATTATACCACAACGCTTAGAAATAACAAGACAAAATCATTAATATGATCTGACCAAGACATGATAGAATCAAAAAGTGAAACCTAAATACTTCCTAGACTCTCAACACGATCAAAGGTCATTTATTACAATATAATTTAAATTTTTGAACTTTTCTAACATATGCTGAGTACCAAAAACCATGAACTTGGTTTCTTGATATTCAAAGTAAGGTGGTGCTTATGTAACAATCAGCAATTTATTAAAGTTACAGTGGAGATCGATTGGCGGACTATAGGGGTCATTTGCAGTACAAAGGAAGGGGATGGTATCATCAGGCATATATAACACATTTACAAATTAACTCTATTAGGTAAACTATTACAAGATGATAAAAGAAGTGGACCAAGTGGTAGGGAGGCCTGGGAATACCATATGATAATTTTTAACGTCAGAAGGGTAGAATTAATATTGACAGTTGAGCCTATTTACCAAGGGTCCAGATTAACCACTCTTAAAACATTAACTTTAAACATATGGATACAATTTGTTTCATTAAGAGAGAAAGGTTTACACAGTCGAAGGCTTTCTCCATGTCAAGAAAAATTTGCCCCTGTGCACACCCCTATATTATTGTTTAAAATATAATCTTGAACCATCTAGAAGAGTAGGTAATTTAACAGAAGCATGAATGATGTGAATTAATAGTTTTTTCGTAATTTATCATGATATTATATACTAAGATCTTTTGAATCAAAGGTTTAAGAGATGCATTTTTTAATCGTCAACTGGGACGAGACTGCCATATAAATGCATGTAGCAGTTTCACAATTACCGTGGAAATCCCCAATGCCCAAATCGAGCAGATCGTGTCCTACACTCCTGTACAGAACCACATGTATAGTCTCACATCTTAATCGATTACGCTGTGACAACAGAGATACAGATGCTTGATGCTTTGCCGCTATGTAGTTATAAAACGGTAACGAGTGAATAGTTGGTGTCACGTGTCCGGTACCAGGTCACGTGTCAGGTATCCGGTATCAGTTTGCTCTTCGGGGGCGACCGATAGATATAAATCCGACTGATGTTAAATCAGGTCTGTGCATGAACCTCTGCCCAACGTGCTATTATTTTTTTCCAAAAGACACGTTATATGTAAAAACAGACAAAAGTTACCTTTTCCTACTGTATTCAAAACCGACTACGATGACGATAAGCGGTTGTTTTTTCCAATGTAGGTTTTCACTGAACTCTGTTCTGACATTTTTGCGTATTCCCCCCCCCCCCCTATTACGTACGTCTTTTTACCTGAATGGGTCCCCACGGAAGGCCAAATAATGAAACCAATCAATGCCGTGAAGTCATCAAATCTTTATTTTTTTTTCCAAAAATGGCTGTTATTCCCATAATAAAATTCCTTTTAAGATTCAACATCTGTATATTGTTCTTTATAATTAATATTCAATTGTCCCCGCATGAATGTGAAAAGATGGGCCATAAGTCTACAACTGAAAACATAAGTCAGCCGGCTAAATACCCTTACCGTGGATGAATGAGCAGACGGATCTCCGTATTAGTTTTAGCAGGCCTAAAGCCACTTGCGCGCGGATGCGGGGGTGATGCGTCAAGAATAAAAGTCTTTAAAAATACAACCATCGCTTAGCGAGTAAGTAAATACTTGAGATCAAGTACTGAGTACAAACCTATCATATTAGATAGATTATAACCAATGTTTAATGTCAGGCATCAACCATACTCATGTATCACACTTTAATATTTAAAACATTTTTGATCAAATTTGAACTTCACATTCTCTTTCACTGAATGCCCCCTGGGTTGGAAACGCAGCCTACACCATATCCATTCCAAGGTGAGTGCCACCGGGCACTTTCACACTGTACTTTGGCCAATCTGCCCCAATTTCCAAGAATTAAGCCTGTCCACGTCGTCATCATTCACAAATGTCTTGTGAAGTGTTAGTCTTTCAATTCGTTTAATTTATACAGTGTGATCTTAGTTATTTCTTGGTTAAAAGAGTAGTGAATAAGCATTTTAGTCAACTCCAGTTGTCTCAAGGATTTCCTTGTTATTGTGCTCAGCAAAGTGGAATAGATCCTAAATATTATAACCACAGCTCACAGCCCATTGCACCGAAGATAACATAAGACAAACTTACAGGAAAAAACAGGTTTAAAAAAAACGCTTGTGTATTGCTGGCATGGTATCACATAAGGTACTCTCAAAGGTCCATGGGTCAGATCATCCATGACCATGTCAATGAACTGATAAGTTATCCCACTGTGATGGGTAGGCTGTCATCAAATCAAAAGTTTGTGTTAGCGTTTAGGAAAGTAAATGAATCCTCAAGTAGGCATTTACCATGGTCCTTAATTCTTAAAACAAGAACATCTTTTTAAAAGACAACCATCGCTTAGCGAGAATGCGAGTACTTAATATGTTAGGTAATACTTGAGATCAAAGGAAACCTCTAGGATTGGAGAGATTGTACAACCGCAGTATTTAAGTCAGGCATCAACCATTTACTCATTCATTAACGTTTAATTTTGAAATTACACACAAAGACCCCTATTTTTTGCAGTCCCAAGTCACCCGAATTTCCGGGTTGAAACGCGCAGCCTGAACCCATATCCGTTTCATAGGACAGATGGTGGGTAACTCGCCCCATAACTTGGGGCAAATTGCACCAATTCTCAAGGAAATAAGCCTGTCCCCGGTTTGAGCTGGGTATTTATTGGTAAAGATGTGAGGTTGAAACAAGCATTACATTCAGCCATATAGTTGTCACAAGGATCCCTCTAGCCTAGCAAATTCCTTGTTTGGACTGTGGAACATGGTGGGTAGTTTATCAATCAAATGAAATAGATCCTAAATATTTTAACCACAACCCAGTGCACCAAGATTACAAAATTCAAACTTTACAGGAAAACAGGTTTTAAATTAACGCTTGTGTTATGCTGGGCATTGTACACATAATGGCACTCTCAAGACCATGGGTCAGATCACCTTTTACATGTCAATGAACTGACTAAGTTCCACGTGTGGGTGGCTGTCATCCAACAAAAGTTGTTTCTAGCTGCTTAGGAATGTAATGAATTTTTGTAGTATGCATATACCAGTTCTTAACTATTCTTAAAATAATGGGAACAGAGGACTTTGTACTTGCTATATACATGAGACCACCACCCAACTCGTTGCATGATTATGCCAATCATTTGCTTGCTGTACATATGCTAGGTAACTTGCAATGTTGTGGTTTTATCCACTTCGAATTTATACCATCTTCGATGGAAAAATGAATTCAAATAGATTACGGTACAGCAATACAGACTACAATACTAACCGATTTATGCACTTCAGTGACGGGGTAGGTCATGGATGTTCCAAAGACCCATGCACGACCTCGTCCTCGTCATCATTCCTAAATTATATAACGATTGAGCCATGAAAAGTAAGTATATTCAACGGCAGAAAAACAATATTTGTGTTGTCAGTGTTAAAATATCGAATGCCTAGGTTTGGAATAGTAAACAATATATCACTCTGATTCAAATTTGGACTGTGCCATTTCACTCGGCTTAGCCTCGTGAAATAGAGAAAATTCCAACCATTGGACATGGTGATAAATATTTACTAGTTCCACGCCTAGGCATTCACTATTGTTATAATAAAACTTACAAAAATAACCCTTACAGTGGAGTTGTTTCCCCAAGTCGACGGTTTGAAAAAGAAGTATACTTGATAACATCGTGTTTTGAGTGAGTGAGTGACTGAGTGAGTGCGTGAGTGAGTGAGTGAGTGGAGTGGTGAGGGAGTGAGGAGTGAGTGAGTGAGTGAGGGAGTTGAGTGAATGATGAGCGAGCGAAGGCCTTCTCTGCCTCCTCAGTTCGGCTTCGGCTCGGACTTCGGCCTCGCCTGCTCTCGGGCCAATCATAGTGCGGTATAACAAAGACCAACCTCCCCGAAACACCCATCAACAGTTTGTGTGTTTTAACTGTTATTCGTTTTGTAAGTAGGTACATGGGCGGTTATCCTACCGCCCTCCCCCCCCCCTTCCCCCACGCCCCTGGATAGTTTCCTCAAAAATTGGTTTTACGATTGCAACCACAGCGCTGGGAATAAAACCAAGAGGGGAATCGCGGTGTATTGAATAGGCCAGCAGCGTAACATTTCTCTAACATCTCGCGCGCCATCCTTCTTGTTGCGCAACCAGCTGCGCGTGGTCGTGTTGCTGCACAAGTACACGCACCTACAAATCTGTGCGGCGCGCGTTATGTTATCAATTGCAATTTCCCCAGTTTCCATTGTCCGATCGACCGATGTTTTCTGCAATAATATGCGAAAATCAATCGAGGCAGAAACCTGTAGCCGCACTATGTTGGCCCTAGGCAGGCGAGGCAGAGGCCGAGCCGAAAGCGAAAGGATGAGGAGCGAGCTTCGAGCCTTGATGATAGTTGTAATATACAGAGACCGAGGCCGAAAGTAGGGCTAGAAGAAACCATGCATCTAAAAAGTTTCCTGCACTTCTAATGCACAAAAAGTCTCCCGATGGCCCCTGTTAATTTGTTTTAAAAAAAAAAAAATATTTGAGTCAGAGTGATAGCATGTGTATCGGTGTTATGTGCAGTTTTCCCTCGCTAAGTGTGACGAACGTAAAATCAGCGTGTTCATATATGCATTAAGGATTTTCCAAATACGGCGATACGTAAACCAATATGGTGGTGCCCAAAAACGATGATAATGAACTGCGTATGCTCATTATAATACTTGGGGCACTCCTTTGATTTTGGTTACGCTTGTTTCAGGAGAATCTTCGGGTCTGGGTTATATTTACGTGTTGGTAACTCAGGTGACGGATACATTGGTCAATGTGTTTTATTTTGGAAAACAAAGTTTGATGCTTTTAGTTTTATCAGCTAAAATTAAAAACAAAAAAATTTATATGTACGTCGTTGGATGCAACACATGAAACGAGGCAACAACTCACGAATTACAAAAAAAACTACAACTACACAAAAACGCGAACATTCCCGCGGTGAATTTCAACGTGCATGCATCCGCGCACCTAAGAAAGATCTCTTACGCTCCGACTGCGATTGTGACTGCGTTTAAGTGGGAGCGCAAAAAATGACAGCAGAGTACGCAGAATGCCTTTTATCTTCAATTATCCTCTACAAACCCTAAACCAATTGACGTCTAATTGGATTTCTTGGGCGGCTATTGCCTGAATAGCCGACTTTGGAGAGCGCCCCCAATTTTCGAAATTATATTTTTACACAGTTGTGGTTGGTTAAACTTTCTTGTAAACGTATACCTGCAAACAGGTTAATACTCTAAGGTGCCTATTGGCCATTAAAGAAGCGATTTGTAAATTAGAGGAATCGAGGATCCCATTGAAATAACGCAAAAGTGGAGGAAACGTCAAGTTCTGTCCGTCCATATAAAATAGCATCACATCACAAAAATGACCTTAAGCGGTGACTTGCCTAACCAATGATAACAGCTAATGGATGAACATACGACGCGCACGTGGCGTTTATTTCATGGTCATGTCATATGGACGAGTATATATAGACGGCAAACTACAACCCGAGTTGGGCGCTTTGATGTGGGTCGGTCACTAGAGTTTCATTGGCCCTATATGACCTCGTCCTCGCGCTCGTCGGTAGTCTTATTTAGAAATAACCCAGTGGAGTGTTATTCTTTAACGTCCAAACGGTTTTGGATAAGAAAAATTCCTTCACAACATATGAACAATTTCGTCAAGAGCTGCCAAGAATTTCGCTGCCTTGTACGTGTTAAACCAAACTGGCTTGGAAATCAAATTTGGGATTTCTTGGACCGCCACCGCCGAACATTGCTTTTAACCCATGGAGGGACGTGATAACAATGGCACGTATTGGCTTTTATGTACAACTATTAATTTTCACATATCTATACATGGGAAGGGGGGGGGGGGGGGTCCATTACATTTGTACACTTCCCTATTGCGTCACATAATTAATTAACATTAATATCAATTAAAATCTCCTTAGTGGTCAGTTTCAAGGTTTTTGCAAAATTAAAAGGACAGTCTTTCTGTCCCTTTCCTGTTTGTTTTGGGGGTCCCTCAAGGATCAATTTGGGTCCGTTACTTTTCAGCCTCTATATTAAACGATTTGCCCGATTCATATTAACAGGGGAAAACACTACCAAAATCTGCCTCTTAGCTGAGATTACTGCTCTTTTTGTCAGGAATAAAAAGGTGTCCATGAAATAAATACGATTTAATGGAGCCAGACAGTTAGGTTGTCAGAATGGTTGTGTAGGAATGGTTAGAAAAATAAACTCCACCACTTAATGTAAAAAAACCAAGGTTATGTTGTTTGCTAGCAAGATCAACGCTACACAGAAGAAGAAGAAACAGGGACCAGCTTGAGGTGAAAATCAACAATTCTGCTATTGAGCAGGTAAACAGTTTTAAATATCTTGGTGTTTATTTGGATCCATCTGTATCCTGGGTTAGTCATATCAATCATATTCACAACACAGTCAACAAAAAATTGGATTTTATATACAGGTCCAGGTATTTTCTTAATGAAAATGTTTTAAGGATTATCTATGATTCTCTTATACTTCCCAACCTTGATTATTGTGATGTCGTTTGGGGAAATGCTTGTCAAAAATATACTTCTAAGTTGAACAAGCTTCAAAATAGGGGCTGGTAGGACAATTCTGAGGGGTAATAGGAGATTTCCAACTAAACATTTGCTCAGTTGCCTTGGGTGGGCTACCCTTCCTAGTAGACGAGACAACCATCTTCATGTCATGATGTACAAATGCATGGCGGGGCAGGCCCCCAGTTACATGTGCAATATTTTTGATAAAAATTCTGATACTTCAAAGTACAGTACAAGAGGTAGCACTCAGGGTAACCTCAGACCATCGAGACCCAAAACAGGTGCTGGTAAAAGAACTTTTAAGTACCGTGGCTCTGTGGCATGGAATGAGGTTCCCTCTGTGGTGAAATACCCATTACCAACAAGTAAAAAGATGTTCAAAGATCGTCTAAAAATCTTATTTGATTTCTCTCATCATGTATGAAGTTTCTTTCATGTATTAGTGCAATATATTTATCTTATGTTCTAAGTCGTCATGCAATGTGCAGTATGTAAGTATGACTTTTAATTTTTTAACAACATTTGTGTTGTTGTGTAACCTTTTTTGTTAATCTTGGCTAGTTTAAGGGCTGGAGGGGTGTAGGTGCCCGGTGTAGGTGATTTTTAGGTTAGGATGAGTATTGAGTGTGAGTGTGTGTGTGTGTGTGTGTGTGTGTGCGTGAGTGTGTGTGTGGGTGTGTGTGGGTGGTGGGGGTTGACGTGTATGTGTGCGTGCGGGTGTGTGTGCACGTGTGTGTGTATTGGAGCAAGGATGGGTGCCTTTTTTGGGTGGAATTGGGTGCTGGGTAGGTGGGTGGGTATAAAGGTGGAAATCGTTTTTCTTTTTATGTTTGTAAGATAATTTATATTTTTATGTGTTTATGTAAGTTTTTAAGATGTTTTGTCTTTTATGTATGGCCTATGGCCACCTGGGTACCATGGGAGAGCAATGCTGTGCATTGAATGGTCTCCCCAGGTTTTGTAAATAAGAACGAATAATAAATAAATAAATGTAGTTTTCTTGTTCATAAACGGGATTGTGGAGGACCTTCGCCGCTTCCGTGTTATCTTTGATCTCTAATTCTTCACGCCATAATTCAAGGTTTCCCAAACTGGGGGTCGCGACCCCAAAAGGGGCCGCGGACCCTTAAGAAGTCGGTCGCGAAGTTAATTTAAATGAAAATAAAAGTACTTGTCTAAAAGGCAGGAACAGAATTGGCAAATAATAGAATTTAAATATGTCAAGCAAGCTAAAATGATTTTGCAGTGTTTGATTAATCAATTGAATTTGTTTTTTGATTAGTAAAATTTCAACGCGCAGATCAGTATAAATGGTCACTTATAGGACTGTTCAAAGAAAACTGATTTTGCAGTTTTTTATTAATCAATCGAATTTGTTTTTGAATAAAATCAGTATAAATTGTCACTTACAGGACTGTTCAAAGACCAAAATTGAACACGATTGTAATGAAATTAGTGGTTATTTTTACACACTTTGTGCGCACTTGTTTTAGGAATTGAGAGCACCATGCCCATAGAAAGTCACAACCTATTTTTGTAAAGATTGTCCTTGCTTCCCTGTCATCAGATTCATAACTTCCGGTAGATATAAGCGACCTTGTTGCAAGACCCTTTCCCTGGCTTGAAAACTAGGCTTGCCACTGACGTACCTCTCCACAACACCTTCAATTTTTTCTTGACTGGTCAGATTTCTTTTTGCGAATATATTATTTTTAGTAATAAAGGTCGTCGCAATCTAAGTGTCAAGAAATGGGGTCTCGGGACAAAAAGGTTGGGAAACCCTGCCATAATTCATCACGTCTGAGCATGAGGGGGAAATTTGGTATTTGAAGTTTATCTATAGAACATACGTAATAAAAAATCCTTTAAAAAGGAAAGGGCGAGTCAAGGGGAAATATCCATGTAAAAGGTATAGGAATGGATAAATAAGGTGACATTTTGTGGGAGTTTTTGCAAGTTGACTTATGTGACTTTTTGCACATACTTAGCCGAGGCATACATGAACGTAAATATTTAACACAGAGTGAATAGGGGCTTCATATCCCTCTTACATTTACGATTTTAAAGGGGAAAATGTGACCAATCAACATACTATAGAACATATTACACCTTATTCGGGAAACAATCAACGCTATACTTACCCACCACAAGATTGACCACTGCTGACTCACCAGCAGAACTGGAAGAAGCAATTCCGGATATTTTGCATGCCGACGGACGTAAAGTATTTTACAAGATTCGGCACACGTACAAACGTGATCAAAACATTTTGTTTTAAATATTATAATAAAGCCCTTCCCAAAATGTAAAGCTCCCACGTTCAGCAACATTGTCACCCGATGACTTCATTTTATTTTCTTAAATTTTACTTCTGTCACCCAAAGACTTAAATTTTTCCAAATGTTTTGTCAAAAATGTTTCATATCACGCCAATTGCACTTATTTCAATTCATATACAAACTTAGAAAATTCGTTACTTTCATGACATCTTACCTGTAATTCCACCGTATTGAATCTTAAATATCACATTTATAAGAAGTGTGCAATTGCAAGGCTATACTACTAAAAATGAGATCAAAAGTCACACGCATGCTAGGTAAAGGTCACACACGGGGAAATCATTGTACTACTAAAAATGAGATCTTGACTGTCTGTCTGTCCCGACATTGCGTTTTGACGCACAATAACCTATGGAGCTGATGTTTTGCATATACAGGTAGAAAACAACACCCTGAGGTTTTATTACAGGGTATCAGAGTGACCCAAAAATCAAAAGTGCATCTGCAGTAAGGTCATTGCATAAAAATTATCAAATAATGGCCAAAGGACCCGCTAACCTGAGCAAGAACAAGTCTGATGTCAAGGTCACACAACACAGGACAAAGTTGCCTTCAATTTGGCAAGAACCCCAAAGCTGGGTTTTACCACCTAGTTAACATCTATACTTGACTGCAGATTGTTGAGTTGGCAACCATAACACTACTACCTCACTGTAAATAATTGTAATAAGTATGCCACTTTTCAAACCATGTCAATCTAATAGTAGAATGATTCGTTTTTCATCACTGATCAATCACAGTACTACGCATGCACAAAAAAATTAAGACCTCATTAAAGGTGGTTGATCCAATTAAAATCCGACCATTCATTGTTTCCTCTAAGCCTCCCTTAAAAAGCAATTACTCCAGTCAAACGTTTGGGATAGTGAAGATTGAAAACATTTTTATTCATAACATCAAATGAACCTGAGGAGCAGATTACAGAAAGAGCGCCCAATTTTTCTCGAACCCCTTTTTACAATATTTGAAAATGCTTATCATGTATTAGATCACCTGAGTGAATAAGCCGGTTACGCCGTCTTTATGTACTAAGGGTGATTTAGTACTTTCTGTGTGCACGACGGGGGGGGGGTGGAGAAGTCAAAGCATGTTTTTTTTAAAGGAACATTACGATAGGCAGGCAAGTTCAAAACAAGGTTTGCGTTTTTTTTCTTTTGCACACTTTTTGTCCAATACCTTCGAAATGTTCTGGTATGTGTGCTACAACTGATCTACTGAAATTGTGAGATATTCTTCCTAAAAAAAATCTCCTCCGGGCACTTTAAATGGGCCAGTTCGTGATCCACAGCATAGTACACTTTATTATACCTAAAAGAAATAAGTGTTTTTTTTTATAAATCATTGACACCGTTTGGCTCATGTATTGCACAATAATACCTTCACATCAATTACAGGGATATTTTCCTCTTGACCTCCCCTTTCCTTTTTAAAGATTTATATTTATTATTGATATCGCCAACGATAATATCACCCACGACTTGCTGCTTTTGGTGCCAACTTTTAATAAAGGTCCATGTCCCGATCGCTATAATAGCCTCGTTTAACAGAAGCCCCCAAGGTTTTTACCGGTGTGAAGGAGATAGGTCCGGCAGAATTCATAGTCCGGGCTCCATAGACGACAAACGGATAAAGTGTGAAACTAATGTTTGTCGTAAAGAGTCAACTGATCGATTGCCCTAATTTGTTCACCATTGTTCCCGGACCAGTGATCTCGGAGGACTATATCTCCTGCCACACCGGAAGTAGTCAACATTTTGTATCAGAAAAACACTACATTTTTCTCCTTTACCCTGTAAAATATTAGGGCAAAAGGATGTTGGTTTGGAAGTTATGAGCGAAAATGTGCACCTTTTGGTCGACCAATACAATTGGACAGAGTACTCATATGGGGCTTACAAAAATTACGTTTTTTAGCATCTCACAGCCAATGGAATTGAAATATTGGTGGCGAAACTTTACAGATGTGGTTTTGGGAAAGCCGATCTTCAAGATGAAACCTCAATATCCTTATATCGGGGCCCCCCAAAATCCCACCTTTTAAGCATCCGTTAATTCACGCCCTCAAAACTATTTAAAGAGCTGTTAACCAGCAAATCACTGTAAAAACTTACAAAACTTAAAAAAAATATTTCCTTGATACATATACTAATTTCAATAATTTTCCGACAATAGTTCGTTTTTATAACGTGTTAAACCAATGGCGATGGTCTAAATTGGAATTTCCTTGGCCGCACTCGCTCCCTCCCCTGTTGCCTGTTAGTACGACCCCTCGATATTCAGTGTTTATTGTGCAATCCGCTCACGCGGTAGGCTGTGTGGTAAGTGTGATCGCTTTGTATTTCTACTCTTTTGAAGTGATAAGCTTTTTGTAAATTTAACGTTCACTGTTTTTTCGCTGGGCCTATTTTATTGAGTAAATCTCATAAGACGTAAAATTGCACAACATTTCCTAAACTATCATTACAGGTAGATTCGAGGATATAACGGCACGAATTGTTCTGCAACACTGCTATTGAAAAACGTAGGCAAACCCCAGCGATAGGTCCGGGTACCCGAGGCTTCCTCGCCCAAATTATACCCTTTACTGTAGTTTTAAGAGTCAGATGGATACAGTGACCCTTTATGTATCGTCCGAAATGTTTAAAACTTGAACCCCAAGACAATTACCATTATCAAGCATACATAATTATTACCGCCCGAGATTATCAAGCCATCGTTCACACGCTTTAAATAGATAGCCAAATACTCCTAACAATCAGGAGGTGAAACTGATCAAAGCGTTTCATTTGAATTCGTGTAGATTTTCAAGCAGTGTTATGGTAAAAAATAAGGTACAGGGTGTAAAGGGGACGGACCTGTGTACACAGGAACGGAGTTCCCATCTCTCTTTCGAACGAATTGGGCCAGAGATCCGACCATATAATTTGCTGTAAGGCGATCGCCCACACTTAGCTACGCGCGTCGTTACCTTCCAAGCATTGAATAATACCGGTACCCATTTATATCCACCTGGGTAGAGAGGAGTAATTGACGTAAAGCACCTTACTCAGGGTGTAAAACTTGGCCCCAGCGGGCTCTAACCCCGGACTTTGGCGTGCAGTGCCGACGCTGATCCACTGGAACACTATGCCCTCTAGTGTGAGGTCCACCACGGTACATCACATTTTTTTTTTTAAAATATGCATACTCATTAATATTCATAACCTGGACCAAAAAAAAACCTCATCATGTTCTATGGCTTGGCACTTTGGAAATTCTGTACTATTTGGTTTAGCGGTAATAGTGGATGACTGAATTTTCTTCCGCCAATGTAGCCATCCATTCCATGGCCATCATTCAGGAGCCATCATATAAATTATGCCCTCTACGATAGGATTAAAGCAATGGACCGAAAAATCCTCGATTTCTTTACACTAATAAAGCGGCACTGGCACATTTTTCACAAAATATGATTTTTTTTTTCAATTGCTCTCAAAGATATCTAATGCCTTTATTCGAAGAAACAGAGAACATTTCACATCAAAACAAGCCAACCACGATATGGAGAATTCATAGAGGTAAAGGACAGAATCTCCACAAAGGAAACTTTTGCTTCTATTTATGTGCTTTGGATCGAACAGAAAAATTATCATGATCACTTTTTTGTAAGTTTGTGAAATATACTTTTTGGTCCTCGTTTAAAAACTGCATTTAAATTGCATTGGTTTATTTAAACACCTCCCGTTTAATATAATTGGCAAATGATAATTGGTGGGTTTGAATATTGCACAGTCAATATATAATTTAGTAAATTTTTTAATCAATCCTATCACATATTCTATCTATAATTCAAGAATGGTAATATACTAAACGAAAGGGTCACTGTTTTTTTCTTCCAACTTTTTTAAATGAATTTTTTAAAAACTGGTCCAATTGCAAGACCTTTCAAAGAATAATATTCAAATGCCTATAATATAGATGAACTGGAATGCACTCAAAGTCATCTCAATTGTATTAAAAATATAATAATGCAAATGTACTATGGATCTGCCTGTTTGTGTTTGTGTGTGTGTGTGTATGTGTGTGTTAATGTATGTGAGGTGAGTGTTTTGTTAGTTGTGTGTTAGTGGCGATGTTTGTGTGTATGTGTGGTGTGTGTGTGTGGTGTTGTGTGTGCGTGTGTTTACTTACCTAGATCATTGTGGGAGTATTTTTAGTATAAAGAGACATTGTGGGAGATTTTACATTGTGCATGGTGTATATTTTTATTCATTGTGGAGTCTTTTACATGAATTACTATGTTGCGAATTGTCCTATAACGGCATAAACTGTAATCTAGTATTGATGTTTCTTCCGTAAAAGAGTAAAAATAGAGGATTTTTCTAGTTTGTAACTATATAGGCCTTCGGGCGTCGCATCCTCTTTGCTAAGAAAAAGTGCGACAAACTCTAAAAAACATTTAAAAAAATGAAAAAATTGAAAAATCTTTAAAAGTCAAAAAATTGTCTGTTTAAAGAAAATCTCAAACTAAATAGTTTTTTTGAAATCTTCCTATATGTTTTGAAAAGTGTATTTTCTGAAAAATGTCTAAAAAAGTGTCTTTTAAGAGATTTTTCATGAAACTCCCACATGTAGCCTTGTAAGGATGTGTGTGTGTGTGTGTGGTGTGAATTGTGTGTTTACGCTTACGCACCGTAAGCTTGGTGTATGGTTTTCACAACCACCCATGAATCCCGATCGCCGATTTCATCATTCATGAATGTTCCAGGATATTGATCCCGATCTTGATGAAACTTTGGTACTGTGTAGGTCCAGTATCACACACGATGACTTGAACATTTTACAGGAGATACATTGTGGTGCATGTTAATATTGAATTGTGAAATTGAATAATTATTTTGTTGACAAATTTATTGAAATTGTGTTCAATAAATTTGAAACGTCTTAATATGTAAAAACGCAATAGTTCAAAATTTCCAACGGTGATCGTTTATGTGAAATTGTTTGAACGATGAATATGATTTCTTTTCTATCAGAAAGCATTTTGGTGCATTTACTCAAGACGTTGTCTTAAGTTTCAATATAAAAAGAGAGACGTTCGTTGCATGCGGATATATGCGCTGATGAAACCCAAAAATTATAATGTTAATTGAATTATGTTAGCTTCCCTACTTATTTGAAATGCATTTATTGAACTTTAAATGTGTTATATAAAATGTAATTAGCAAATGATTTAACGTTGTTGATATGTGACTACATTATAGCGGGGCATGGCACATTTTCACAAATATGAAATTTCTTTCAATTTGCTCTCAAATGATAGTCTAGGGCCATTGGAAGAACAGAGATATATTTTACACATAAAATAACATACCCAAACCAGATAGGGACATTTGATATGAGGAAAGACATCCAGGTAATTGTTAGGCCAAACTTTTAAGTTTTCCATAACTTTAATCAAAATGTGTATATTACATCATATTTTGACTCGTACTCACGATTGAGATTTAAACTACAAGGTGATAGACCGGTAAAACAGTGTGCATACGCGAGGGAGAAAACATTGGCATACGGACTGAGTTTGTTCTTGGTAAAAGCCATTTTCGTCGTCTGCTGAATTTAACGTCGTTAAAAAATCGTTCCTGTTTACCCATAAGGGTGCTGATTGGTCTTAATCATTCGGGTGAGGGCTTTTGTATATAAAAGCTTACAACACCATGCAAAAATATCGATTTTGAAAAATATTGAGGCGCACTATTTTTCAAATGTGCCAGTGTCTCTTTAAGAAAACCTAAAGTGGTTGAAATATGGACACAATGGTACAATGGGCACAATGGATACTATTGGAATATCATTGCAGCACCAATTTATATTTGTTTTTAAAACGTGATAATTGCAATCTAGAAATGATTAATTGTAACAAAATACTAAGAGTGTTGTAACTGATGATAAACGGAACTTTCAAAAATTCAATTGAACAGGGTGGTTGGATGGGACAAGCATTGTACATATTGCCAATAAAACGCGATTGTTAGAAACTTGAGGGCGACCATGTTAGAGAAATCTCCGAGTCAGGCTTTAATAAGTGGAAACCAACTTCCTGTTTCCACAGGAAAGTGATACCACATAATGAGGGGTCCTAACACACAAGGAAACAAACAATAAACAATTTGAGGGTTGTGATAAATTTTTAAATAAGATGATTCTTATGATTTGTGAGTTTTATCAAACCCATTGGTTTAAAAACAATGGAAATATTTGCGTTCAACGTCGAACTACTGTCACTTATTCAAGAACCATGTTATTACAGGCCCTAGGCAGATAAGCGGTGCTAATCACTTAACTACTGGGGTTCTCGATTATGAATCCAGAAGTAAGCCATAGATATGCATTTGTTTTACTAAATTTGTTCTCTTATCTTTGGGGGATTCAAATGAATGCGAAGTTAGTTATCTGTTTAAATACGGATTGGTTTTAAAAATTCGTTATATTTTTTTCTCATATTTTCGAAGGATGCGAAAAGCTGGGCATATCTGGTAATGTCACAGTAGTTATTGTACAGAAGAAGATGAGGACAGAGAATTGATGTGATGATGCGCGGTACTTGAAGAATTTTCTAAGGCCATTGGATTTGCTGAAAAGAAGATTGAAGAGTGCGGTTGGTTAGAGCGCGGTTAGCGCGGAAGAACCTGCCGAGACACCAAAGCTATCGGAACCTCAGAAAGTGAACCAGGGCAAAGATGAAACACGAAGACGTCACAGAACCAACAAGACCAAGGCCAAAACAGGGGACGATCAAGATGGAGCGCGTCGATGACCAAGGCCGGCAAGGAGATTCAAAGACAAGTGAGACAGCAAGTGAGTAATTATTGTAGATTTACTCGCATTTTTAACTACATTACCTATAAATTGCTACATGGATCATTTCGCCGTTTGGAGTATGTCGTACATTGTATCAAAGACAGAATGGTTAGACAGAATTTCGAATCATAAAACTACCTTAATGTAGGAACAAAAAACCTCCAAATAGTGAAGAAGCATTTGCAGGAAATTTGTCAACAATCTCCTGAAATAGACGCAGCGATGACGACTCAAAATCTCACGAAACCGATTATTGTTGTATTTACACCAGTACAGAATAACAAATATCAAAAACTATTTGGTTTGAGGTCAAAGTGTTGTAGATGCGTCACGGTGCACAATATTACTCTAATAAATCTGGATATTCACATGGGAAAGGCTTTTTCGATCTCAAGTTAGAAGTTTGATTACGCACGTATAAAAATTACAGATCGGATAAAAAGTACTGGTCCTTGTCTTTAATCTCATTGTATCAAGCAACACTTGCAGGATAGGTTAGCTCATAAATGCCAGAGTAACAAAAAACCAAAATACAATTTTTGTTGACGTTTCGGATCATCAATCGATGTCATCCCTTTAACTGAAAATATACGTTTTCATTGTGTCAGAAACATAAACATACCCAACACGCACGGTCACCCTCACCCTTGAACACACACGAGCAAAATAAGTAAGCGTTTGAAAGAAGGGAGAGACAAAAGGAAGAACACAGTCAGGCTAAAAGAGATATGAAACATGAATGAAGAACGGTAAAGGCAAGGGAAGACAATGAGGAAGAGAAAACGCTCTTGTGCCCTTACACCATGTTTTACAATCATGTATATGACTTTGTTGGTTTTAAATTCCAAAATTTTGTAATGTAATATCTATACCATGTGAATGGTATTAGCCCAGTGTTGTTCTCTCGCCCGCTCCTTATTTTGACTGACATTTGTGTGAAAAGAGAGAGATATAGGAATCTTATACAATGAACACTACAAGCTTGGTGCATTTATAAGCCATTTAATGTTTTTATTCTCTTTGTCTTATGGCTCATACTTACGCCTTAGTGTTAACCACGTTGGCTCGTATTTCGAAGGGAGTCTAACTTCGGATTTTCGGATCCGGATTTTAACCCGGGGGAGGGGACATTTGTCTCAAAAAGGGCGCGTATTCTGTGCGTGAACATGGACTTACACCAAAATGCAACCCAAAACAAGTATTTCCACCCGCTAAAATAAATTATTAACAAAGGATTTTTGTCAGTTTTTGCATACCTAACACAGGAATCAAGGCCATAGTGTCATTAATATAACCTTTATTATCTTGCTTGGCTCACTTCGATTTAGAATATTTTTTATGATTTGATTCCTGCTTAAATTGAGTATTACATACCCTAACCAGAACATCAACAATTTCAGATTTTAAAGGGATTTATTGGTGTGAATCTATCGGAACACCATAACATATAAGAAATACCTTACTTATATGACGTTACCAGCTTGGGATCCTTGCGAGGAAAACACCATTTTCAGCTTAACTTCGAAGAGTAGACGATTAAGGAAGCCGTCCCGTTTAATTATTTATGCTATCGTTTGCCACACCTGACCTTAACATGGATAGCGGGCTGCCGCACCTTTGAAGGTCGCGAGTTGAAACAACAGAAAGTTGGTTTTGGACCTCTAAATATGGCGAACAATGCTACACCTGTGGTGCAATATTCCACACAGAGGGTGTGAGAAGATGTATGCATTGTTTCCCGTCCATATTGTAGAGGTCAAAACCAACTTCTGAGGTTTCAATCGGCGACTTGACCCGCTATCCCATGTGTAGAGGTCAGGTTTTGCCACAACGCCATGTGTTAAGTCTTTCACACCAATTGAAAGATGATCGGTGGTTAGTCAAGTTCGGGCCTTGTATGCAAAGACATATCGCAGTTTACTTTAACTTGATAAAATAATACACGGTTTAATTGAACGTTTTCCTTAAAATATATAAATTATAAACAAAGGCATACATTTGCGGCCTATTTTTATACATAAAAGAGCTGGGATTTTGAAAAATATAGTTTTTAAAGTAAAATTAGGAAATATACAATCGGTACATTGAAAATAAGTACATTGCGAACCGCGCATTAGTGGGTTCCAGAAACACTGAATTTCTCTATTACAATGGATGGAAACCTGGGTTCGTAATTGAAGAACTGATAGCCATATTGGTTATCCAAAAAAGAGCCCAAGAGGTGGTTAGAGCCGGTCATTTTATACAAAATGGTCCCATTGAAATGTAGATAAGCGACATAACAGACTACAGATAAAAGCAATCAGTGAGATCATTGTCAATTGCGCGAGGGGAGGGGACCGTGCGCCGGGGTCTCTTAAATGTGCACCTGTGGATACAACTTCTGTTAAACAGGTATCTCTGGAATGGTATTGCGCAGTGTACTGGGACACGAATACGCGGGGGAATCACAATCAATAGGCAAGTAGGCCTTCTCGCTCATTCGGTCGGAAAAACATCTTTGTGTAAAATCAAATACACAATTTACTGCGTGTGTACAACACAGCGACTTTTTGGTTTGGGGTTTTGCGATTTTCGGACACTCTATCTCAGCCGTTTTTGCACCGTTTTTACAAGCGATGGTGTTAAATGAAAAGAGCAAGACCTAGCAACATAATGTTAATTTCGAAAACTTTCATATTTGTCTGACTGTGTACAGTTACTAATTGCAAAACATGCGAGATACTGTTTGTGCAGGGTTGGTATTCGTGGTTTCTGTTTCGATTGCAGCAGTGTTTCAATCTACCCACAGGAATAAACATGGTAGCTCCATGATTGCTATATAGTGTGAGCGGTTTGTACTTCAAAATTGTCGACAACCCCTCCCCTCCGTACCAAAAAACGCAACCACTGCTATTCGAAAGATAGTAATACATAATTTAAAAAAAATGATGGTTTTGTGGTCAAAAACTTGGTGGCAGGTGTGTTTTTTTGCGGTAAAAAAATCACGTTTTGAGTAAAAACTTAAGAATTCTTAGAATATCAATATTGATTAATTCTTAGGCAAAACCAATCAAAAGTTTAATAATCAGTGCATATACTATCAATCTCTGACATTTATATTATAGATTTCTGTTTTATAACAATATATAAAAGGGTCTAGAATTGTGCCCCCAAAATCAACCTTTTTCCTAAAAAAAGTACCCTTTTTATCACATGTCACCACAACGAGTATTACCTGAACCCTTTATGCCAATGTATAAAAACTATTATATCATAACAAAAAAAGGATACCATAAAATAAGATTGTAATATGTTTACCTAAAAAAAATAACAAAATAATAATTCGCTTAACTTGCAGCCCAATTTCATTTTTCGGCATAGACAATCATCCCTGCCACCCACAATATTTACCACAACCATCATTCTTAAACTTATATAGTTATCCTTAAATAAAGGTGTGGTTGGGTTGTGTTGTACGGTGGGGAGGGTAACTCGAAAACTAAAGCATTTCAAGGCTCGGCCGCTTCCGCTAATCAGTTTGTGTACATTTGTCGGAATAAATCTGGAATTTTTTTTCGCAAGGAATACTCCAATGGCCATGAAAGACCAATCGGAACGTTTTTATTTAGGAGGTTTCATTATATAGTGCCGTAGATCATACCAAAAATCACTTGAAGAAAAACGTACCCTTTTCCATATGCTGCGTTTTGACACAATAATCATGTACGCGCGGAAAAAAGGACCTTTTTGACACAGTTTCTTGTGACACGCATCAATCACCTTTGAAGAACAAGTGGCCTCTGGGGGATTTTGAACCAGATTTCGTTCCTTTATGGAAGGGACCCTTTTTCTTTCAAACTTCTTTGAAAGTGATGTAAAGGTGAGAAAATACCGTTACGTAGTACACTGTAAAAAGTATTTTCTCATGTTGAGTAAAACTGTCAAGCCTTAATGTGCGTAATCTTAGGCAAAGTTGAGTAAACCTTAACTCATGTTGGATAACCTTAGTCATTGGGGGTGAAATATACTCAGATTTGTGTAAGGTTTATAACTTGACTACGATTTACTCACATTAAGAGCTGTGACTTTTTTTACTCAAAAATGTTGGAGTGTACTTACCAGTTTGAAAGAAAAAAAGTTGCATTCGTAAAGGATTAACTTGGTTTTAAAGAAAGGTCTAAGTTACACCTCAGTTAGAGGAAGACCAGTCATTATGTTGCTAGAATCACTGAATACCTTGTATTTTTTCACTCTTAATTAACCATCGCTTAATTACACTTTTTGCTTATGTATTAACTTTGTTATTAAGATATCCTCATGTAATGATTTTCTTATAACTGGGGCGCCCAGGAACGGAATGCTAACACTGAGAGATGAACCTAAAAAAGATTGGCTACAAAGTATGGATTGGACGTAGATAAAATGGGTATGTTGATTTCAGAGTTCCAGTAACCCGGTAATGCACATCCGGATTTAAAAACTTAAGTGGACAAAGTCTTCCTACTCCGTGGTGGAAAAAAGGGGGTGATTCCATGGCCCCTATGGGAAACCACTTTCCCAACCTGATTTTTTGCACGAAATTTATAACCACACCACATACAGGGCCATGAGAACAATAACAATTAAGCCAAAGTCAAATTAGAAGCCTAACTTTTGGTGGACAAGGAGGTTATAGGCACCCAACCCTAATTATCTAATTAACGAGGCAAATGTTTAGGCAAATACAAGAAATATATGGTTAGTCGTAAAACTGGCCAGACGTAACTTTGCGGGTCATTAGGACACCTTCACATTAGTGTGAAGGCGAGGAAGACATTTCGAAAGATGTTAGTCAGTGTTTGTTTTGGTTTGGATTTTGTTTTGGTTTTGTTTTGTGAGGTGAGGTGGGGTCGTCAGCGGCACACGCCCTCCAGCATACAAGCATGCGTACTTGAAAATAAGTTTTAGTAATAATCAATATGACGGTTGTCTATGAAAGGCTCGCAGGCAAAAGTGGAGCGAAATATTGGGGCAAATGATTACGCAACTAACATAATAGGGTTGCTCTTACCGGACTTATAGCACGTGGGCTATAGATGACAGGAGGAGCGTCACAATAGGAGATCTTTGATGATAAAGAATTAAAGGGAAAGCAACAAGCTCACACGTAGACAACCCGATTTCATATAAATGTCACCACAATAGGCCATGATACGTTCGTGATTGAACGATCTTTTCGTGCTCCAGCGCTGGACAATCCACTTACTTCCTTCAACTAAAATTTTTTAAAATATTATTAAACCAGGAAAAGCGTATCCCCAAATGAAAAGAGTGCACATTATTAGAAAATAATAAAATGTCAAACCACTTTACTCCAGAATGTCAGTGACCATATGTACACGTTAACGCAAGCTAACAATAGCGCTAATTGTATTCAACAATCAACCTAAAAACAGTTCAGATCTTTTCTCAACGGGTATGCAGGGCCATTGTTATACACCAAAAACCCCATTTGTTGAAAGGATTTCAAGCTAGATCAGGTGTATGACTTCCCGATTAAGGCTCTAGTAGCTGTTTCATAACTTAAAGGGCAACATTACTCACCTCGCTCATGATTTTTAAAATGTAGGCGATGAATACAATTGCCTTTCTTGGTAAATTTGAATAGAAATGGGGGTTTAAAGACCAATAACTTGCGGATTTTAGGTTATGCACCAAATAGGGTCAGTCCTTGGCCATGGCTTTTCTTTCATGGAATTTGGTCCCTGTACATGTTTCTTTTCGAAAAAAAAAAAATATCAATCATATGGTCAAAGTTCATAGCTTGAAGGGTAGTGTCCATGTAAACGGGCCACTGCGGACTTTTGCCCACCAAACGAAATCATTGTGACATGAATACATCATAATATGAAAGTATGTAAATGTTCCCCATTTACAGGGACAAGCCCAATCCATGATCATTGACATGTTATGGATGAGTGATTACCCCACACTGTGTGCATAACATTGGCGAGTTAGGCGTTTTACACATGTTGGAATCTTTGTTAGAAATGGTCGTTTCGGATATTTTCAGTACCGGAGTCAACCAAAGTTACACCAACTTATAGAAAATAAGATTATCGTGGTTGTTAGCTTTACAAAGAGTATAGGTCTAACCGTTTGTCTATGGCGCTCTCTTGAATCTGCACAAGCAATCACTGGTGATTTTTGCCATAGAGTTAGCATATACCTACCAAATAACACTCTCTTTATAAATTAACAATTGTTTCGGGATTTTTCGGAAGGTTTCTATCATAATAAAATTCACAATGTTATTGAGGATAATTATTCTACAATTAAAGCTTCTACGAAGAAAATCCCTGAGCACTTTTCTAGCAACGACGTGAGTTTTCACATGTCCTATGCGTTAAGCACGCGTGACAGGTCATAGGCCTAGTGAATGCACTGTGTGCCCAGTGAATAGGGAAATGACATCAACTGCAAGATGATGAAAACACAGTTAGAATCTTCAAGGACTTCTTTATCGGACGAGGAAGGAAATTAAGCCAATGCAGCAAGGACTAAAACATTCGAAATCTGTTTCGAATGCGTGCACAAAAAATGGACCAGATGTGAAAGATATGTGAAGTGTGTTCCGGCCGATTATTGAGTATCTTTAGCCCCATTGTTCGCTGAGCATGTTGAGGTATGTCTATCAATTGGTCACTGTATGCTGGAAGTAAATTGAGTTTGACGTTTTATTCATTTTTTTTAAATAATGTGCACCCTTGCATGTGGGGACAAAGCTTTCCTGATTAAAATAAGGAGTTTAATTTTAGTGATGTCAATAAGAATCCCCCAGGTTTGGAGCACAAATTATTACTAAACAGGCCAACATTGTATCATGTACCATAGCCTACTGGACGAATATGTGTGTAACATAGACCTAAAGTTGCGGGGGTTTACATTAAAATATATTGAAGAACATATACAAGACATACATGTATCTAAGTCAGTGAAATCCACATACATAATAAATTATTAGGACCTTTGCATATATGTATTTACACTAAAAATAGAAAGCTATTAATAGCTTCGGTATTTTTGTTGAGTTGAAAGTAAAATTTTACTTTCATTTCACAAAAGGAATTGATGTCATGCTACCATGCACTAGGGGCAATGACATAACAATTACATTATGATTTGGCGGAGGTGGGACCAGGGGGCCCGTTCACAAAGATTACGATCGATTGTAATCAAGCGTAACTCGATAAAGGGTAAGTTGAACTTACAATCAAGTTCACACTTTAATCTTGGTCGAGTTAACGCTCGATAAATCAACTTACAAAGTAAGTCTTTGTGAAACAGGGACCCTGAGGATGAATGGAAGTCAATGATCCAGTTAGATCAATTGCACGGAAGGTTATTTAAAAAAATCCTGACCAAGCTTTTTGTGGTAAAAATTACTAGCTTCATAGTACATACACTAGCTTACTGAGTTGAAATCTAAACATTAATGACTTTTTAGGCAGTATGGATATGAATGAATAAGGACAGGGTGCTTGCATGATTGGATCCAAATTTCAACACCAAATATTTGTGCTCGGTCAAAGACCCCAAAACCAGTCGGTGAAAATCCCACCCCATTAATAAAAATAAAGCTCTTGTCTGTAATTAGTATTGAATTGCATAGAGATTATAATCGAAAATGAAATGGCACAGGGTTTTGAGGTTTGCAGGAGGATATCAAATGTAAACAGACTGAGAGGTCAAAACATTTAATGGAGGTCAAGGTCTATTTTTAAGTCATATGAGGTTGTAATCTCATTAAGGATTATGGCATTTGAGAGCAGTGATCATTAGAGAGAGGTCAAAGATCAAGTGGGGGTTACCCTCATATAGATGCCAATGTTTTTATGTAAAATCAATTAGAAGGTCAGAGGTCAATTAAGTTAAAGACCATGTAGAAGTAAAAACGGCATGTACATTATATATTCTAGCGGTCAACGGTCATTCTGACAAACTAACGCATTTTTCATTAGACTACCTATTAGTCCGAACTGTCTGGATATTAGATTGCAGTGTCACCTATGTTTTTCACCTAAGTGTTTCAAAAATTTTAAACGCAAACGCGCTCATTCTATGTTACAACTACTGGTTTCCCTTTAAAAGTGACCACACTTTACATATCGAATCGACCAGCAATATGATTAATTTGATTTCACTGTCAATATTTAAATAAGAGAAATCAGTCCCAAGCGGTACAAATCTTATATTCATGCCTCGATTTCAGGTTCTTGTTCCTTATGTCGTTTGTGTTCTCTACTTGATTTGAGAGCCTGGAACTTGCATGACTAACCATAAAATTACCGTGAGAAACAAACTGGCGGTTTCGATTGCAAAGCCCTATTCATACTGTGTTAATATTGATGGGTGAACCATTACTGCGGGGTTTTTTGGGGTTTTTTTTTTTTTTATATTCTTGGGAATGAAGTGGATTGAGGGCTCAAATTCAGGACGACAATGAAAAAAATACAGTTTTTTCATCTGAGTATCCAAATCGATACTACTTATAGTGTAAATTCCAGGGAGGCCAAGACCACGAATCGCAACACACGCACCCTTTAATCAAAATAAAACTTGAATTTCACCTTCGCCACACGTTTCTTGTGATCTGTGTATTGCTAATTTTGCATTATTTTTGTCCGTATGCATGGTATGCACAAAAAGTTAGACACGGTTTAAAGTTGAACCTGGTCAAAGTCAAAATTATTGTTTCCTAAATTAGACCGTTATTGCACATTTTCTTTGTAAGTACTATCAACTTCAAGCTTAAAATGCATCTTTCAAAATATGCGAAATGTCTCATGTAAATGCCAAGGAAAATTCTTTTGTCTGGGAGTAAGTGACACTTTAGACCCAGGTCCTAACTTACAGCCGGTCTAACTCTTTTGTGCATACTTGGGTCATTTCTGGCACTTTAAAGCAGAAGTAATTCACAAGAAACTGTGAGTACAACATAAGATTATCCATGATCAGTTAACATCTTGGGGAAACTGGCAAATAATATAAGTGCGTATAACACAACATATTTTATTTCTCTCATAGTAAACTTGAACCTAAATCTGATTTCATCCCTGTACAAGTTCAAGTTTGGTTGAATTTGGTAGAAGCATTTTGGCACCACTAGCAAATAGTAATAAGTTGCGCCAAATGCATTAGCTATAGCAGGTCAACCCATCAAAAGGGTGGGTTTTACTTTGCACATTTATGCTGATGATTCGTTTCCTTACTTCAGTGCTGACCAAGTTATTAGTCCTTTTTTCTTCATCAGAAAAATGAGCGTAAAAAGGTCATAGTTTAAACAAGATAGGTTTTCCTACATCAAAAATCCCCGTTTTGAACCATACTTAACATGGCAATTTAACACTGGCTCTTATCATATTGTGTACATATTACGAGAAATTGGGAACATGTTTTCAACTGCAAGTTGATACTGTAGCGTAGCAAGAATACGTAATAGTCCGCATAATCTCGGTGCTTTAGTAACCTCATGAGGTATTGATTATGATCGTTAGATAAAATTCTATGGCCTGTATCTTTAAGCGATGGGTTTGAACCAGTTCCTTCTAACATAGTCTGGACCAAATCTGTTTGCGATAAGCGCGATCTTAACTGATTCAAACCGTGAGGTAATATATTATACAGATCCATATCTCTGAGAATTAACATTCAGAATTTTACAAAACTCTTAATGTAAAGCCAAAGCTACTGCCCGGATGGACTTTCGCCTAGAGTCCTGAAAGAGTGTGCGTAGCAAATATCAGCACCTACCTCTGTGCCATATATTCAACATGTCACTCAGCTCTGGTATCCTGCCCGAGGATTGGTTAAAGGCTAATGTTATCCCGGTGTATAAAAAATCTGACAGGCAGCAAGTTGATAATTATAGACCCGTATCCCTGTTATGTATCTGTGGGAAAATTATGGAAAGAGCCATTTTCAATTTAGTTTTCCCATCAATTAAAGATCAATAGTATCATTTACAACATGGTTTCGTTAAAGGTCGTTCCACCGTTACTCAACTGCTGTCTGTTTTCCATGACGTTAGTTCTGTGCTGGACAATGCTGGCCAAGTCGACATGATTTATTTAGATTTTTCTAAGGTTTTCGATAGCGTCTCGCATAAACTTCTTATTCATAAGTTACGGTCATATGGGTTTCATTCTGATCTTCTAAATTGGTTTCGGGCTTATTTAACAGGGAGGGAGCAAAGAGTTGTTATTGAGGGTTGTAATTCTGATTGGTTACCGGTGGTGTCAGGGATCCCATAAGGATCTATTTTGGGGCCAATGTTTTTTCTTCTTTATATAAACGACATGCCCAGCGTTGCCCAGCATACTTCTATTGCCTTATTTGCAGATGATTCAAAATGTTACAAGTCAATTTCACACATTTCCGATTGTCAGCATCTTCAGAAAGATATCAATGCCCTCTATGATTGGAGCATTGTTTGGGATCTTAACTTTCATCCATCTAAGTGCCAATCATTTCTGTTACTAGGCGCCGGGAAGTTATTAATTACTTTTACAAAATGAATGGTATTGCTCTTGAGCGGACAGATTCTGTTAGGGACTTAGGTATTAGTATTTCTTCTAAACTTGTTTGGAATAGTCACATCAGAAACATTGTCACCAAATGTAATCGTAAACTTGGTATGATCAAACGCACCATTGGTTATAATGCCCCTTTCCATGTTTCAAAAACACTTTATACTGCCTTAGTCAGGAGTGATGCAGAATATGCTAGTTGTCTCTGGAGCGGCACATCTAAATATAATCCTCTTTGATCTTGGAAGGTTGTGCAGCGCAGAGCCACAAAGTTTCTTCTGCATTACCCTGACTTAGACTAAAAGAGCGTCTCATGAGGAGTATACATTGCCTCTCTCTTACAAGAAGGGGAAATCAATGATTTACCTTCTTTTTAAATGTAAAATTGGGTCTTTATGACCTTGTTTTAGACCAGTTTTTGTGTTTTTTGTAATCCTAGGAATCAGAACCGTCCCACCACTAGATCATCTACCCCCGACTCTTGTTTTGTTTTCTGGGCACTGTAAAACTGATCTCACAAGCAGTTTTTATTAAACCGCATTGTTTCTATTTGGAATCAGCTTCTCTACAGTATTAGATCTGCCGAATCTATGTTCTCAATTCAAACTTCAAGTTCATGAATTTTATAAACCAAATTCGAGAAAGAGTTTAATCCATTAGACACAATGTTCCCGGACATCATGTTGTCATTGCACAAGCCTGTCGTCTCATTTAGTTCTCCACCCACCTCGTCGTTATTTTTCTTTTGGTTTACTTTTCGGCCATAATTTGTAATTCTGGTGGGACGGTGCTAGAGGTGCCTTGCACCTGTTCGTTCCTGCCTTTCACTGGTCTTTTTTCCTTGTTTTTGGTAATTCTAATTAATGTGCCAATTTCTATATGTTATAGTTTTTCTATTTTTTATATTGGTATATTGACTGTACATTGTGATAGCGTAAATAATAAAATAAATAAAAAAATAATAACTATTAATTCTTCTTATGTAATACTCCAACGCTGGGCAACATGATGATCGTATGGCGGAGGCCGTTGAACAGCTGCTGTCATCCGTAAAATGCTCATCAAAGAACTACCAAGAGAGTATCAGTTGCAAGAAAGGTATGTGTAAATAAGCGAAGTCGATATAATGCTCGTGATGCATTGTGGGGTATACCGGCACATATAAAAGTAATGCGTTACAGGGCAGGGCCACTGCAAGTTAAAACTTCATACGATTTATTCATTGATCACCCATACGTTTGTTTTTTGTTTGTGAAATTCTACCATTAAACGACATTTTATATTTTCTTAAACTCTACTCATTTTTAGCCTTCCATGGAGCCTGGAGCGAAATATCCCCGCCTAAATTTGGGAACCTTTCTTGAAAAATTCAACTGGCGAAATACCATTTTCTCTTAAAGGTTGACTCAGATATCCGCATGGGTTTTCAGTTTCAGTTTCAGTTTATTTTTTACCATGATATCAGCATTTCATTGCAATTCATGATATTATTAGAAGCATACCAAATAACATGGTGGGTAAACCAAACCGCAGCATAGCTCGGGGTCTTGGTCACCCTTACCTAAATACAAGTACCTAATTACCATGTGCCATGACAAGGACGACATCTAAACAAAGTTTTTAAAAGACATAACGAGACAAGTGCCAAACAAGACACATTGCGTGTTGCATCGGATAGTAAATGATTAACTAGGGCCAAAACATCATTTTCAAACCATGAAGCTAAGGGCGGGGTCACCATGTATGCCACCGTTAAGTGTCAATAAATTGTTTCTTTTGCATATACATATTCGCTTGTCCAGCTTCCTGGTGAGAATTCGAGTACGCTCGATTACCAGGTACCCAGAATGTACTTGCAGAACTAAATTCTTGAGGTGCAATATTGTAATTCATGTACCTCATATACAGGGTGGCCCAGATTGGATTGTACCCCAAACAATCTAAAAATATTATTTTTTAATAATAAAATGGGTGATATGGGGATTTTTGCTTCAATCATCAACTTAGGCATACCTTAAAATTTCAAAAGTATTTTAGATCATAAAAATCGGGCTATCCAAAGTGTAGAAACAGTCCAAAGTGTCAGAGGTGGTGATTTTGTCCTTACGACAAAGTGCTAAAATAGTGTATAGAACTTGTTAAAGGAAACAAACAAATATTTAGTTCTCTCTTGCTTTTCATCTATTTTGTTCCCTCTTCTTAGCAACTGTAAAAGCTGTAAATTTAACTCAATATTGATTATCCATGCATACAAAGGGTTGGTCATGCTTTGTTACACATGAAAAACATGACTATCTTGGATTTTGGAGGGAGTTTTGAATAGCTAATGATGTTGTACTGGTAGGCTATTGCAGGCAGATTCAATGATTACATTGGTAGAGATTGAGGACCTAACAAAATGGCTCGCCACTTAGATCTGTATGCTTTTTATGACATGAGCACCGTGGTTGCGTGTTTAAGATTTCAGTAACTTCTGGTGCAATATTTTGACATTATGAACTCATACAGAGATGTTTTATCACAAAATTAATAGTTTATTTCAATTGAATCTTAATTTCTATTGACAGCAGCATTTCCAATTTTAGAATTGGCCTGATGTGTTCCCCTGCATGTGGTAAAAGGCGACGAAATGGGGCCCCCTGCGGGTTCGGGGTTTAGAATTGGGCCGATGTGTTCCCCTGCATGTGGTAAAAGGCGACGATGGGGCCCCCTGCGGGTTCGGGGTTAAGAATTGGCCCGATGGGTTCCCCTGCATCGTCGTAAAAGGCGACACTAAAGGGCAACTAGCTGTTTTTGAAAAGACGGGTTGTATTTAAATTTAGGATATATATTAAATGTGCTATTATTTCGACTGGCTGTAATTGTATTAGTAAGATGATTCTGTGTTATTACTCGTTTAAGTAATGTAGCATTAAAAATCAATTAACATGAAAAACAAACAATTTATCAATTACATTTGTACATATGTAAGACCACCTATTTATTTTTTTGTAATAGTAAATAGTAGCATGTATTAGGGTTTCTACTGTATAATTGTTGATGTAATTTAAAATCTATCAGTTTGGGCATAATGCCCAAGTGTATTGGAGCCATTTATAAAATGTACATGTATGAGACAATCTATTTGGTCTGTAAAGGGGATCTCATGTTTGCATGTTCTGATGTAATTGTCGATTATCTGTATTTGAAGTTGAAGTTTTTGCTTGGTACATGGATGAGTGATGGCCTTTGTCATCAGTCTATGATGTGTATAGTTATAAATTTATATCCGTATATCTTTTGAACTTGTTTTTTATTTATGCAATGTTTTCTAAGTGTATCTTTGCAATTAGTTGGTTTATCTTGTTTTAACATGGATAGGTGATGCTCTGTTCAATCCACTGATGATGTGTATCTTTTTTTGTAATTGCTAATTGTCCTTGAATTGAAATGACGTTTTCATATTGCGTTGTTTTTTTATCTTTCCTGTTAAAATGACACCTGTTAATGACACATATAACACCATTGGTGTTGATTTTCTGTTAAACTTTAATACTCACACTCACTTAATTTCTATTGACAGCAGCATTTCCAATTCTTACAAAAAGCTGTTAAAGATATTAGTAACTTTGAGTACAATATTATTGACATAAGAGCTGACAATTCTTTTCAGATAAATAACTTTATGTGTAATGTAGCAATTATTTAAATCATGTTTGTTTTTGACAGCATCCCGTTTATTTATTTTGAAGAAGAACGTCTGAAACCAGTAAATTACCTTTTTTACTCCGATGTTTTGTGCCTAGTATTGCTTTCTGTCTGCCTGCAGATAATCCTTTTTTTTTTCACTTTTGCAAAAATTACGAAATAAACCATTCTGCAAAATTGGTACGTATCATCGGTTTGCAAAGCCCCGAACTTTCCAGATCGAAAATTCCTCCGCAAGCTGAAATTATGCAATCTTAATTTAAATGACCAGATACCCAATTCATTTGTTTTTTCTTGCCAAAAAAAAATAATTTTTGGATATTTTTTGGGTACTAATCATTCTTGGACACCGGTGAGTGCTCAAAAATTTTCTAGATTTCAATCACTCAACTGTTTCACTTGAAATCTCTAGATATCAATGTAGATTTTTGTAACATTGTAATTGAACTGAACGTTAAACCTAAAAAAAAATTTTCCCCGCAATGTACTAAAAATGTTTTCTCGAAGAAGACTCCCCTGGGAGGGTCTAGGAAAAAATGTACTCAAAGACGATCCCACTAGGAGGTCTAACGGAAAAAGTACATTTGGAGAACGATGTACTCGACATTTTACTAAAAATGTTTAACTTTCTCTGTTTCCAAATGTACATAAAGGATGGAGAAGAGAAAGTTTGAGATAACTATTGAGAAACCGGAATCGCCCCACAAGGTTTCTTACAGAAGTGGGGGCTACCTGGAAGTAATCAGAACACTACCTCTGTTTGTGGAACACCACAGACAATAGAACAGCTCTTGATCGGCTCACTGTTTTGGAGTTAAAAATGCACAGACAAATTTCCTGTGCGGAATTTAGTGAAGCAGCCAGACCCTGTACCCATCTCCTGGCTAGATCATATTTGAGAACCACTGTGTTTTGGACACGATCACAGCATCTAAGGAGGTCCTCCAAAAAACTTTGAGCGTTTCCAATTTGGTGTTCTCTAATTTCTCATCTGGCCAAATTCGGCCCCGGTCCACCATTTTACATTTGTCTAAAATTTGTTTGTAATTGTTGGTCAAATGACACCCCACCCAGTGAAAAATTCGAGATAAAACCATGCGCATGTGGCTTTGATAGATAGATACCACATTGTGCGTCATACAATCTCTTTGTGTGATGAATTGACATAATACATACGCAGGAGAATACCCCGTACGAACCTTAGAAACCCGGTCTTATGCAGAGCAGTGCGGTGAAGCAGTGAACGCGCCCATGCCCAGGTGTGTTCGGAAATGTGACCCATGAATTTCCAAAGTCCCCTCGATCAATATCGGGGCTGGCGTCGAGATTGATATAATTTCAAATACTATTATTTTCGATATCGAAAACTAGTAGTTTTTGAATGTTACTATTTTTCGCATATCGAAACCTGGTAGTATTTTGGTAGATTTAATATATCGATATCAAAAAATAGTAGTATTTAGCACCCTCAATACCATGTTGGTAGTTTTTCCGGTAAAAACGACCGTGCACGAAGTGTTATTGGTTATAGGGCTTCGCGATCCTATTCTGCTTTATCTTCGATCGTACGTGTTTGAAGGAGCCTTGCAAAACATAAAATTTACTGTCCGCCACAATTCCTTTTCCCATTTACTTTAGGCTACTAAATACGCGTGCGTACCTTTGATGCTACTTATGTTTTTTCTTGGCCGTTTCTTTTGCACATAATCATGGTATATCTAGTGGGAATGCTGGCGATTTTGGCCGCGGGAATTGTTGCTTCTGACTGTACTGTTTGCCGGCCATTTTGTTTTTGTAGCGTATAAATTGACAATGTATAATACATGTAGACTAGAACTCTTGCCATTTTCTTTTCGCGTTCGTCAAAACTACGGCCCCGCATTCCCGCCAGACATGACCCATGACAGCGCACAAGGAATGAACTTAATATAGCCATTTGAACGTGTATTTTCAATGGTAGGATTATTTGGTGGTGTGCGCCCCTTCAACCAGTCTTTCTTTGCGCTGTGTCTTCTGGTAACCGAATAAGAAAATTATGTCATCATTTTAATCATCGGTTGCTTTCCAATTAATACACAACATTGCTTAAAAAAATAAATGCTCCCTCAACTTAATTGCAAAATAACGAAAATTTATTGACCAAATCTGTATAATGATTACTCCATAGAGAAAGCACTGAGTACACGGTACTAAAAACCGACTACTTTTTGAGCGTTACCAGATTTC
>JAMKCH010005947.1:0-33644 GCA_023653785.1 Ophioderma brevispina
AGCAAAACGAAACAGTCATATGTTGCACCCTATATACACCAGTAAACAATGGGAGAGAGAACAATCAGAGATGAGTAAAGGATACCCCCGTAAAAGTTTCCGGTTGAGAGGCATCCTGGAGTAGTCTACCCCATCAGGGGAATTTCTGCTCCTTTGTAACTATTGAAGGTGTTAGGGGTAGAATTGATGTACAAAGCTTCCATGACTTTTCTTTCAGTCCAATTAGTGTTCCTGTCCAGAATTTTAGTAGTCCAGGTCAAGTTATGTTGTAATTCCACAACCATGTTCGGCGATAGCTCTTTTGTGTGTGCCGATCTGAGTCGCTTATGGTGTTCTGTCGGTTCTCTTTTTCTCTTTTTTTCACCAATGTCAATTGTCACATGATCCACAAGGAATTAGAGTATATAACTCCAGGTTGGAGTCCTTGGTGACAGGGTCTTTAGGGTGTGTACTAGTTGTTGTCGGAGAGTGTTAGTAGTCTTAAAATACACCCGTAGACTCTTCTTCTGTTTTGGCTTTTGGCTCTCCGACCTATAACAGCATAGCCAAGGAGTTGACCTACATATTCAACCTTGACCGGAAAGACCAGACATCATGTAAAAGACACAAGTGATTTCGCTAAGTTCATATCTACTTCTGACCCTCAAAAGACTAAGAGATATGCTAGGTATCCTTTGATGTAGAATCGCTATTCATATCTGTTCCTCTGAAGGAAGCCATGGACATTACCATGGACCTATCAAGATTACGGAACACTGATTGACAGGAACATCCCTCCGAATCGCTGACGTGAAAGGGATGTTGGAGTTTTGTTTGACTAACACATATTTCATATTTGAAGGCGACCTAGACTCCAAAACTGATGGGAGAACGATGGGTTCTTGTTTCGAGTCTTTTTGAACAGGAAGCCTTCGACTGCAACCTAATCCCACCGAGCTTATGGAAACGTTATGTGGACGACACTTCTGTGTTATAGATCGAGACCATTTATCGTCGTTCTTTGACCATCTCAACAGCTTTCGGAAGATGTCATCAAAATCACTCGTGAAGAGGAGACGAGAACAGAATGCATTCCTACGATGTTTTGGTTAAGATGAAATATGACCTTATTCTTGACACGGCTGTCTATCGCAAGCAGACCCACACCGACCAGATTACTTGATGAATCGCTGGTCTGTGAATTGATCACCATGCACTTGTGCAAGTGTGCAATTTCAGGTGGAATGCAAGAAGGTTGGTAACTGTAATTAAAGATGATTAAGATGACCCAAAGTGATCAAGAAGAAATTGATGAAGAACTGAGGAATAATTTCCAAAATATTTTTTATCCAAGTCTGTTATTAATTTTATTTTGCAATATTGGCACAACCTTCTTATGTCAGCGTGGGCTTCATTTTGTTTTGAATGTTCCAAGGAGTAGTTAATATGTGGATATGTTATGCGATTATCTTTCAGACCTGATGAACAAGTTGCCAATAAGATACATTACCATCTAAACTTGCCCACTTTAGATTACCCTTTGTATTGGATGTTTTGCCAACTTTTGACTACCCGATCATGACAACTACTTTTGGGTAATGTTTCATAGGTGTTTTTAACACAAACATGGCGTACGCCTTTATTATCTTATTTTGCTCTCTCAGCCATTAGATATAAATATTATACAATCAACATTTATCGTTATAATTAAGTAATTATCAATATTGTTAATTCTATTGTTGTTTCATGTCTGATAATAACCTTTTAAAATCATTGCATATCTGTGTTGTTCATTCATGATTAAAGTAGTATTTCCAAATATCGTAATTGTTTTTGTTTACACGTCAACCATCTGTGTGTCACAGCACCATCAATGCACTAGTCTAAGAACAGGTAAAAAAAGGGGGGATATGAATAATGACTACACCAATCGCCTAACCCTGAGCTCATGCGATAACAAAGCAACAAGATTCGGATACCTGTCATATTTGAACTTGCTTATACACATTTTTGCACATATATTATCTTATTACTCAGCATCATTAATTTTGTTATTTTCATGGTTGAACGCTTTGCCAACTTCGAACTACCGTATGATGACAATATTATTACATCATCACCATACTTGAATGCTTTGTTACTCCCCCCTTACAGTAAAATTATCATGTAAGTTTGTCTTACATTATATTCACAGTTAAATGGTCTGCTAACTTAGAACTACCTTTTTGTCAACTTTTGCACAATTGAATGACAAGAAAGTGGGCACTGGTAACTTGAAAAGAACTTTTTATTCATACCGCTGACATTATAACTGTTTGTAGTGGAATGTGAATAAGTATTCAGGCATGATTGCGCAAACCACGTGATTTATCATTCAAATTGTAATGCGGATGTCTCAAAATTTCCGTTTTTTAAAGACCACTGTCTTCCGTTGACGTTATCTCATTTCTTGTCCACGCAACACTGCACTTTTCTCCCATAAACATTTAGAGTAAATCCTAACAAACCTGTACAATTCATTTAGCGCCTATTTGGGAGTCATTCGTGTCGTTCCTGTGGCTGTATTCCTTCTGGTGTGCAATCGGCAAGTTATCGATAGCCAGCTTATTTAATCCGCCATAATAGGGAACATGGCATTCAAATCAAAATGTATTCCGCACTCCAGGATTCTGGGGAATAACATTTGTTTGAAAAACACAACTTTGACATTCAATGCGTCATGTGTGGTTGAGAACCGCTGGTACACTTTGAAATCATTTTGTGATTATGATTTTTTTTTCTGAATGGTGCATTACTTTTGTACAGTGTGTGTATTATTTCATCTCGTTATATATGCTTTTCACTGTGACACTGTGCGAGTTCTGCAGGTTAAATTTCATACTTGACAAAATTCCAATCTGAAACTTTGTCTTTGAGCTTTACCTCTAGAAATTGCACTGTATTTATAACCAACGTCAGCCACCCTCGATTGTCTTGTTAAATATACTGAATATTTCCAAAATTTTATTAGAACTGCACAATAGATGTAGTGAAAAAAAGATTTCATAAAGTACGACCGTAAATATCCTTGCAGTTTTTTTTATTTTGATAAATACACCTTTAGACGAAGTGAAGAAAGCTGTGTTTAGACGCCCTTATATTGTTAGGAATCTGAAATGTTTAGATTAGAAACAAGGTTTTGTATACTTATCGATTCGTCACCACTGAACACTTGCAGAAAAATGGTTGCTCTGATATTGACATTAATTTTACAAGTTTGCGACTTTCATTAAAATGATTTCATTATGGTAAAGTCGATGTCTGAGTGCAGGTGTACGTGTCAGTACGTAGGTCAAATATTTGGAAACGTGAGTAAAATACATATCCCCGTACGCTATTTACATACAATTTTTCGTTTCAACAGTTCATAGGAATCATGGCACTAACGGATATCAATGATACCATCGTAGCAAACAGTGGCCACATATATCTTGTTCCTGTTCCTTGGGATTGGAGGTTGATTTTACAGCTTATCCTTGCCATCGTAGGACTTATTGGCAACTCCTTTGTTATCCACATATATCGTAGCACTAAAGTTCTCAAGAGAAATTCTACAAACACATTTGTCGCAGCGTTGGCTGCTGCTGATCTTGTGACGTCAATCAGTTTGACTCCATATCCAGTGCTGTCTCGTGTACCTCAGAATGCCATAGGGAGTTTCTATTGTAAAGTGGTATACTCTGCCAACATCATGTGGATCTCCATCGTAGCTTCTATCTCTACGCTTACCACCCTTGCTGTTGAGAGATATATTGCCGTAGCCTATCCCTCCCGTTATAAGTTGATCTTCACAAAAAGAAACACCACAATTATGATTTTCTATGTGGCGTTTGGATTCATTCTCAACACATCGGATATTATGAAACTTTTGTAGTGACGCGGCAGTGTGTTCATATTCTAACGAGCATGGATTTCAACATGTTTCTTGGCGTGCCATCTTTTTGTCAGTATCTTTTACCGATTATAATCATGTTGGCGGCGAACATCCGCACAATTCAAAATTCTCCCATTCCCAATCGGATGCTTTCTCTAAAAAAACAGGACTTGGACAAACATACCAACTGTTATCGCTTCACGAGCAAGACGTGTGTCGTCAACATGCTTATGGTAGTCATCATTACTTTATTATCTGTTGTCCTCTGATCAATTTGCATTTCTCATCTTAACTGGAGTGGTCCTCTGAGAATAACGTTTTTCAGCCAGTACCGTGCTTTTGTTGCCTTGCCTTTGCAAACTAGTGCCTGAACCCAATGTCTATATTATCACAACAAGACTTACCGTCAAGCTTCTGACCTTCTCTATCCCGACGGCGATCGAACACAGATCAGCGCACGAATGATCTCTTTGCGACCACTTTGGATGGGAGAGACGACGGAGGTGGAGGACAATATCAATTTGGGTATGTTGACGAAAAAGGTGAAAATCTGTCCAGCAAATACGCTTGACCACATGCTATGCTGGACCATCTCGTGCAATGGATATCGTCTATACACACGGCAATCCATTTTAATGCCTAAGAAGAAAAGTCTCAAAACACACCCTAATGTTCCTTACCACACTTTCAATAACATTTAAAATCCTATGAAAATCATAGACATTGTTCCACATGATTTAAATGATGTACTGGTTGTAATTGTTCAATTTGTCCACTTACTATCTAGGTTCATCTCGGGGATATGATTAATTATAAACATACATCCTTGTCGACCGGGGAACAAAGCAATTCAAAATTTCAAAAACAAATATTAAATCGTATAGTAAATATTACCGTTCTGTTTGCTAGTCGCTGGAAAGCGACGGACACCTTTCGGCTTTCGGACCGTGACACCTCATAGATATATCTATCGCTCATCTATAAATATAGCTTATCGCCTCTGGGAACCCCCTGATTACCCGAAAGTAGTAAAATTTTGATATCAGATGAAAGGCCCTATTTTTTTTTATCGTCCAAAAATTCAGCTTCAAATTACACTTCTGTGCAAAGATATAAAACAAAAAAAAACGCCATTTTAAAGGTTAACCATCAATATTAGACAGTAGTGAATAGGGAATTGCAATTTACATTATTGCTTCTATTATCAAAAACCGCAAGTTCGTTTCCACGATACTTGATGGTAAGTGTAAGCAGGTGCCAGACTCTAATATTCAGTAGAGACCACGATGCACATAAATCGTAACCACTCACCTTAAGTTAAGGCGCCGTGTAGTAATACGGATGTTTGGCGTTCGAGTCCAGCCAGCGCAACATTTGCGTGCGCTGGCACATCTTTGGGAAGACTAAAACTATCACCAAGCTGCTTATTTGAAAATAGAAACACCAAGTGTTTATTTGGGAAAATTCGCACACGAAGCTGTTTATTGTGTTTGGTCGGTTTATGGAAATCATGTTTAACTACGTTTATGTGTTTAAGTGAAAAAAAAGTCGCATGCGTCAATTTCATTTTGGGAAATGCAACCAACATCCTTTTGAGTCCGTCGAGACCCATGGCACACACATCTTTGCTAAGCGTCTTTATCCCGCATTGCCACTCCCAATTTATCAATGTGAATCCGGTGTCTCTACATACCATATCTATACTTGTCTCGCTGAAGTATGAAGTGGCGACCGCGCGCGCACACCCAGTGCCGCCTTTCAAATGCAGTGCGCGTGTGCTTTACCTACGCGCGCGCTGAAAGTCGGTTCATAGTATCGCCGCATCGCTACTTCAAACTTCGAGCTGGACAGAGTATAGGTCGGTAAGTGGTTTGATACTTCTACTTGGAACTGTTTTCGCTGTCTGTTTGACTACCGGAAAAGTTTCCACAAAAGTGCGGACCCCTTAATGATAGTCATTTGCTTTTGATTGCACTGAGTAGATGTTTTATTACCTTTGTGAAAACTTGATGGTACGCACATTCTCCATTATAGGTGAATGGCCCGATTGTTCGAGTAAACCGTTTTCGCGATATTTCAATAGATATAGTGATATGAATATTTCGTGTTCCTATTAGGAAACACCACTATATTTTTTCTATTATACCGTCAGCTTTCCCTCTTTGGCATAAGTAACTATCTGTAACAAAAACGGTGCCGCATAGCCTGTTTGCCGGCAAAAGTGTGTGTGACTCGTATAGCTATATCGGCTATGAGTGGTGTTTTCAAAGTTTATGTCCTATAGCTCCATATTATTGTTGTTTTATGTCTATAGCTTCAAAGTTTACAGCTCCTAGCAGACCATAGCACATGTGCGAATTAACCGTGACTTGTAGACGAGGCCATTTGGGTCACAACAGTGCTCGAAACACACAATGATGGCATATCAGACTGTATATCACATAATGGAAAACACAATAGAAAGATGGGTATAGGACGCTTAAGTCACAAGGACAACGACCTATTCGGACCACCGGTGGAAAAGCCAGCATATAGTTGGGACGGAGGCATTCATAGTCCGGGCCTCCATAACCGACTTAACGGAATAAAGCGGTGAAACTAATGTGACGTGAAGAGTCAACTGATCCATCGTTGCCCCTATTGTTTCACCATTGTTCCCGGATAGGAGTATGCCGACACATACATTTACTGCTATACCGGGTGAAAGCGATATATGTCGGCGGGAAGCCATACCTCCGGGGCGCCATAGACGACAACGGAATAAAGCGCTGAAACTATGTTATGTGAAGAGTCAACTGAACGCTTGCCCTATTGTGCACCTTGTTCCCGGAATATGAGTACGCGGACAATAATTACTTCTACACCGGAGTATTGCAATAAAAACTCATTACGGATACACAAATACGATTCAAAGTTATAGCAAAACTAATCACTACTGTATAATATTTTAAAGATTATATCATTCTGGCACATCAGTATTGTTTCACTTCTTTGCTAGTTAAGTTTGTGGAAATTCTCCGATTTATTTTTTGCCGGATGTAAGATAGCTATTTACATCTTCTCTGTGATGTTGGTAATGGTGATGTGGTTGTATTACTTGCTTTGGGAGCATTGGTTTGATAACGTATTAAAGGCCTGTCCATTAAACAGAAGCGGATGCACGCTCACCCAATAACACAAAACCTTGTTGTGGGCAAGTGTGATACATGTTATAAGGTTATTTTCTCAAATCTCACGAGTGTTAAAATCAGATGCGAATGTTTTTCTTATTTTGGAGGGATGTTCAAATAGGAAAAACAATAGTGATCACTCTATGAAAATACGCACAAAAATGTACAAAAAATCATTCGTGGGGTCGTTCCCTTTATAGACAAGCATTGGCGTTTGCGCTAGTAGTCGTGGTATGCAGGCGTGTTGTAATATGGATTTAGTAGGCGACATTTTGTTGTCAATTAAGGTGAGAGCTCAATTTTCCAGTCAAATGGGAAGCATTAAAACCATGAAATGACGGTCTCATTGAACCATGAGATATTCTCAATGTACGAAACACATGCCCACATATCGTCGCTGGGCGGGAAAAAGTCATATGTGCTTTGACCTTTAAAAGCCAAAACCTCACATGTTAGTAAAACGGTCACATGACAAAAACTCATATGTAACATTTTCTAGAGACAACAAAAACTGAATAATTTGCTGTAATGCCATGCACTAGAAAGGTTCCTTTCTAAATAGATTTAGGAAAATTTATATACTCCAGATTCTGAAATACATTGGAATGTGATTTACTATCATATTTGGCATGAAATTCAAGCTAGAACCCGATGGGACCAAAATGCACCATAAAATAGGGAGGTGTTAGCATTGGGGCCCACTTTTTACATATGAGTTTTGCATTTGACTCTGGAGTTTGCATATGAGGTTTTCCCGCCCAGCGACGATATGTAAAAATACATGCAGAACGTGCTCTTCGACTTGTTAGTTTGGAGGTGTGCAATATATTCATTTATTCATTATTAATTGTTTTGGCTTTCATGCCAACGATACATGGAAAAATACAGTGAACAGCATCAAAACTGGGATGTTGCTATCAGAAGAGCACCCCTTGTAACTCCTTTTAGTCATGCTAGTGTAACAAGTCGTATAACTTACATTTTACCATATTGAGTATTTTGTGGGTAACCCTCGTCTACTGAGCCATTTTTTTGTAACAAAATTGCCGAAGGGGGGGGGGGGGTTACCACCCCCTGTGATATCCGTTACTGAACACCCGATTCGGTAAAATTTGGTTACAATGGATAGCTTAGGGTTGCTTCTTTCATTGGTACCAAAATAAGTACTACATCCCCATTATGACGTTCACCATGGACGGCCTATGTTGAGGAAAGTACTTAAATACTGAATATAGGGTGGAAAATGATAATTTTGCAATTTTAGCGACTCCAAAACACCTTATTATAGCTCTACAAACCAATGCTTGTCATATATAAAATAGTCATTTCCCATCAAGTAGTGAGTCAAAAAACCGCATGAAAATCTATTTTCTAACCTTTTTGGCGAAAAATTAATTTTTCACTGTGTGTGTCTATGGAAATGGCAGTTTGCTGATATGCGAACTTTATGACGTCATTGTGACGTAATGCTGCTAGGCATGTTGGTACTCATTGGGACCAATGGAAAGAGGAAGACATAGCTATCTATTGGTACCAAATCAAGTGTCGGTGATGTTCTGTGTTGTGTTAGGCATTGTGGTACTTCTCTTCCGGAGGGGGGGTGGGTACCACCCCCCTACCATCACTTTGGGATCACTGTATCTTACCTATACCTCGGTGGTTGTTTGTTTTTGGATAAAAGAGCGGAACATGACCAATTGACAATACATAACATAATTGGCACCCAAAAAGGGGGTTTAGCAAGCCGGGAAAACACCTGAAGAGGGGGTGGTAACCATACCCCATTCGGTAGGACGAGGGTTAAGATGTCATTTGGTGGAACATATCCCTGTATTTTTGTGTATAAAGAATTTTGAAGATTAGTTGCTTATTTAAACAATTCCATCCTACTATTATTTTTAATATGTGCGTAGTACCGTTAAAATACACGTAAACTCTAAAATCGGACCGAGTTGTTAATTAGCGGTTTAGGCCAACGTACACGGTGAAATTGTTTGTTTCAGCACTGTACAAGGTGAATTAAATATTAATGATTCTAATATTCTTTACTTACCCAATGATGTGTGCAATATATCAGCCAAAATTGCTATGGTTCTTTTTATGGTCCATTTTATTTTATTTTTAAAATATTCTCAGCCGACTTCCGTTAGTGCCCAAGGGGGGGGGGGGTGGTGTTTCTGTGGGACCCAACAATTATCACACACGGGCTGGGCCCGTTAATTAAAGTTTTTTGTTATGAAAAAAAAGCGCATTTAAAAGTCATCCAATTACAAATTTCCAGCGCGATAACAAATTTTGGGGGTCCACAGGAACCCCCGGTCACTTAAAAGTGACAGGAGGCGATTGTTTAGGATACGAAATTCTCTCAAATTGCACTGGATCGATTGTAGACCACCTACCAAGAACGTTCCGAAGGTTATTGGACAAACAAGTACAAAAGAATATAGCAAACCTTGTTTTGAACTTGCCTGACTATCGTAATTGTCCCCATAGAACACCGTGCTTTGACTTTCTGTCGTGCAAGCCAGGAAGTACTAAATCATATATTATTAATTAAAGACTGCGTATTTGGGTATTCACTTCAGGTGTGATCTAATACATTGGAAAGCATTCCAAATATGCAAAAAAAAACCGGGTTCGAAAAAAATTGGGGCGCCTTCAATTCTGGAAATCTCCTCATGTCTCTTTAAGCTTTTCCTGGAGTAGCATATGTCTCATGTCTATATGAGGACCTCTATGAAGTTTCACCAATGTTTCCAGAAGTTATCCTGCTCAACTGCATTTTACTTCTTGATGTTGAGGTTTCACATCTGTTTCAAAGCTATGCAAACGGTACCATGATTAGTGTTGAAAATGAGATCCTGGACAAGGCTACCAAAAACCACTTGTTTGGAAGCGCTTTATTGATGACGTGTTTTTCATTTGGACTGACACCTCTAATTCACTCTCTGAGTTCCAGAACCAACTTAATGAATCTCATCCTTCGATAAAGTTCACTTTCGAGTCTTCCTCAGCAAACCTACCCTTTCTGGATGTCATGATCTCCTTACAAGACCGTCATCTCAGCACCAGAGTGAATAGCAAACCTACCGATTCTCATCAATATTTAAGTTCTTGCCATCCACCACACACTTTTAAAGGTATAGTGTATAGTCAGGCTCTCCGCACGCTGAGAATATGCTCTGAGTCCGCAGAAGCTGAGGAAGACATAGAGGAGCTCAAAAATAATTTCCTCGAACGTGGCTATAACGATAGTATGGTTTGAGCACATGTTTGCTTTAGCCCTGTTATTCTTACTTGCACACAAGATCAACAACCCCTCGCATGATCTTTTTTTTGTATTTTCCACACTTCATAAACTTGAACCTTCAAACTTCTGTTAATGGATTCTAAAACCACATTACCAATGTTTCTCTCGATTTGCACAAACTCACTTGGGCTCTGAACAATATTCGGAATAACACGTGGTCACTTTTAACTCCTAACCTACTTCCATGTTTTTGTTTGCCTTGCTGACCTGCGGGGATGTGGAAATAAACCAGGCCTAAGTCTAAACCACAGGCGTGCTCAATAAAACGGGACATTTTTAAAGACAGAGACTCCACCTGCTTGAATTCGAACGGACTATCAATTTCATTCCAATCTTAATGCAAGATCCTTACTACCTAAAATTCTGACTGAGAAAACTCATGTTAATGACAACGAATTTGCTGTTTTGTCTCCATCATCCGAACATGGCTCGATAATTCTGTGACAGACAATAAATAAAAAGAGATGGTTACTGTTTTATAGAAAAGACAGAAATGAGAGGGATGGGGTTTTAACTAGATCAGAAACGATATTGCCTTTAGAACGAGAGATTATTTGTCCAGTAACATCTTGAAGCAATATGTTTCGACGACCTTTTAGTATTACCAAAATCTAAGCCTATGATTTGTCCTGTACAGTTTATATGGCCTCCTGGACCAAAACAGTTTCTAAACTCCCTTTTAGGAAATCTTTGCTAAATAAATATTCGATCTTGAAGGTTTGGATCCTCGTGATTTTAATATGATTTTCAGAAATTCACCACCTCTTGTGTTCAAAAAAGTTATGTTGATATCTGGAATTATTTGATCTACGGAATCATTCTTAATCCAACTCCGCGTCCCACGAATTTCTTCCACACCATTGATCACATTTGTGCAACACACGCGGCATAAAATTGCAATCGGGAGTTCTCCCCTGTTGTCTAGAGTGATCACATCACTTCCTCACATATTGCACTTGTCAGACTCTTAAGGGATATTCATAACACAATTATCAAAGTTAAATTCCAACAGTGTTACTTCATGTTATCCCATTTATCACAATCACAATTGGCTGGGACTGACTTTTTTAAATATCATCGATGTGAATGATGCGAGACCGATTTTAAAAAGATTGGTTTTGTCTCTATATCCTCGGCTTGCTCCGGTAAAGGAGATTCGGCTTAAACAAAGAACGGAGCATGGATGACATCTGACATCTTATCCACCATTACTGAAAGGGACAAGGTACTGCGTAAATTCAACAAAAAACGCGATAATAAAGAAATCTATAAAGATTATTGTAAATTGAAAAATAAGTTCTAGGGACGGAAAAGCAAAAGATAATTTCTTCATGTAAAAAAATCCAAGAAAATAAACCAACTCCAAAAATTTTATGGAAACATTTAAAAGATTTGGGCGACATAATCTAGGTTAATGGTGAATGCTAATGTGGTATAGAATGAGGCGATATATGTTTTGATCCTCAGAATTGCAGGGTATTTCAACGAGTTCTTCTCCAAGGTGGCATCCTCTCTAGTAAGCAAACTTCCTGTGGCTAGCACGATTTTACTCCTGATTTCTCCAGCAGTTCAAAAAATCTATCAGTCCAAACTCGATCACTCTAAAAAAAAATCAGTCTTCCCACTGTTGATGAAGAAGTTGTTGAAAAGAACCTGACACACTGACCCAGGTAAAAGTACTGATTTAGATGGCATTACCTTCCAGATTCCCTTAAAGATGGTGCGTTCAGTTTTTATTTCCTATTCTCTCTAATTAGACTAACACTGTTCAAGTGCATTTCAACTGCCCAAGTAAAACATTTAGAAAAACAAACACACCGAGGTTGGTAACTATAGTGCTGCAGAATGGTGAAGGATATGGAAGTATTATGCTTTTGTTGTTTAAAAAAACATGAAATTGGCACAAAGGTAGATTTTTTTATGACGATATTTCTGGATATGGGGCTAACATGTTTCGACCAGATGGTGGGTCAAATCAAAATGGCCGCCACTGTGTTAAAATTAGCCTATTTTTCAATCTATTTTTTTTTTTTTTTTTTTTTTTTTAATTTTTGCATTTTTTCACACTTATTATTTTAAAATAAGCCTAATTATCCCACTATAGGTTACAAAATGTTAAAAACAGTATCAAAAGGCTGCTTATTCCAAAATGGCTGCCAAATTGCTAAAAAATATCTAAAAGTTATTTCAGGTGCTATTCATACCTTCATTGCCAAAGTTTGGACTATTTAACTTTCATAATACAGAATTCTTTTTCCCATGACCAAAATGGACAATAATGCTTCTTAGCTGAAAAATTATAATTATATGGTGGCCCTTTGACCAAATTAATACATTATGGTGGCACCTTGAACATTTGCAAAAGTATATTTTGTTTTTTTTAACCTACAGAAAGAGCGGGGGTGCGAGCTATTATAATATGGGACGGTGTGTCATTTGTTGGCTTTTTTTTGCTACACTTGGAATGTGTTCTTAAAATGTGAAAGGTCATAACCAAAGGTTAAATCTTAAAAATTGACCATTTTTTTTATTCCTTTCCGTTTGGTTGCTATCTGGATTTCAAAATGGCCACCCTTTTCAATAACAATTTGATCTATAGCTGGACTTCTGATTAACATAGACGCCAAATTGGATGGCCATACCCATGTTGTGATGCCAAGAACACAAATATAGCTCTTACACAAGTTGCCGATTGTTGTCCTTGTGTGGCTGCCATCTTAGATTCAATATGGCACTCATTTCAACATATTTTGCTCTATATCTTGACTTCTGAGCAACATAGAAAGCTCAAATTGATGGCAATACCTATGTTTTGTGAATGCAGAAAACACAAACTATAGCATCCATAAATATGCAGATAGTTTCCTTGTGGTGGCCATCTAATTTCAAAATGGCCACCATTTTCAACCATATTTTTATATTCTGCATTTAAATGGGCTTTATGTGTTGAGAAGACTGCTGGATATTTGGTTTTCAATACTTAAATTTGCTCTGGAAACAAGGACACAGAGAGCACAACCAACCCCTTATATAGAGTAGATCTGTGCAGAATTGGTGGCACTTGGTGATAAAAGCATGACCTTTGACATACAGTTGGGGTATGTTCTAAGAAGGATTTTTTTGGGCTATAGGGGCATCGCAGAATTTTTTGTGTACAAAAATGGCGGCCTTTCCAAATAACTGTCATTTCTGGTAATTTTGGCTCTTTCATGGACTAAATTGTTTTTTGTTTACAGGATTGTATCCCCAGTAATGCCTAAAATAGAAATTTATTTATGGGTAACTATAACAGAGTTTCTTTCTGTACCAGAAATGGAGCCATTTTCGAAAATGGCATTTTTTACCAATGGCTGCCAATTCCCTTATTTTACCAATTTCATCGACTGAATAGCATATTTTTTTACAAAGCATTTTTGGTCACGCAGCAATGCCAAAATAAAACCTGAAATAGGCAGTCAATACAAATTTGGTTTGTGTCATAATGCAGACATTTATATTATACCTTCAATGCCAAACACAACGTAATAGGCAATCAATACAAGTGGTAGACATTTATAAATATGCACCATTGCGTGTTTTATCTTGCTTTGTAGACTGATAAAACTCAAAGACATGTTTAAGAATGACTTCTTGTTAGTGTGTTTGATAACAAAAAGATTATGAAACATTTCCAAAATGGGGGGAGGCTTTTCCAAAGGAGTATAATTGTTCTGGTATGGTCTAATGGATCAGCGCATACACTATTGCCACAGTACATAGGGGCGCAGATCTAAGGCCGAAAGTCGCTCCGTTAAGCCAAAACCCAAATTTGGAGTACATATGCGATTTTTCTGGCTTAAATTATGTTCAATATATAAGTGTCTGGCAAAAGTTTTTTACAAGTTTTTGATCAGTGCGTTAACAAACATTACATAACAATTAGCATTGTATGGCGCTTATTCATCTAGATCAAGCGCAAGCAGATACACCCACATATTAGCATGGAAAAAGGTGAGTCTTAAGATTACAACGAAATGAGAGATATTGCCAGTTTCTCTATATAGTAAGAGGGAGATTGTTCCAAGAAGGTGACCCAGCCGACGCTGAAAGACTTTTGCCCTACGACCTTGTTGGTTCTTGTTACATTAAGGCGAGTAATGTCTGAGCAGAACGCAGAGTTCTGTGAGGAGCATATGGCGACAGCAGATTAGATAAATAAGCAGGAAGCAGTATTGTCATGCACTTAAGACAAAAAGGACAGGTTTCAATTGAATCCTGTCCCTATGGGCAGCCAGTGAAGTTCTTTAAGTGCCGGGGTTATATGGTCCTCTTGGTATGGAGCATACCAGCCGTGCAGCTTGTTCTGCAATCTTTGAAACACTGTTCAATTCATATTCTGAAGCACCGGAAAGAAGAAGATTACCGTAGTCAAGACGAGAGATGACTAAAGCCGACCACACTGAAGAGTTTCTTTGTCCAAGTATCTTTATTCTGCGGATGTTTCGTAACTGGAAGTGAGTCGATTGACAGAGACTGGATACCTTTAGTCATCGTCATATTGCATCAAAATGACACCCAAGTACGAACAGACTGCGTTGGTTCAATACGCGCATCGATATCAGTGGACACAGGTGGCAGTTCTGAAGAAATATGGTGATCCAAGTTCTAATGAACTCTTTTTGCCTCTCGTTTAATTTAAGCTTGTTACGAGTCATCCAGTTTTGAATTTCAGAAATACGAACTTTAAGCTTTCAATAGATGATGCATGACCACGGTTTTTTTGGATCAAAAGAACAGTAAAACTGTGTGTCATATGCGTAGAGATGAAAGTCAAAAAAACAATGACGACGGATGATATTACCAAGGGAAGTGTGTAGATGATAAAAAATTCAAAAAAACAAAAAAACCGAAAAAGGAAAAAAATAAATAATATAAATAAACAGGAATAAGAGTAGTTGCTTTTTTTTGGGGCGGGTGGGTGGTTTGGAGGGGGTGGGTGGGCGGGGGGGGGGGGGGGGGGGTGGGGTTTTGTTGGGAGGGTGGGGGGGGGACAATGGAAACACGAAGTTGTCTATCCGACAGGTAGGATGTGAACCACTGGAGAGCAGTCCGCTTTCCCAGCTCAGTATCATTCTCTGAAGCAGACGCATGGTCAATAGTGTCAAAGGTGGCACTGAAGTCCAGTAACACCAGTAAATGATCCGCGCATACCACTATTGGTAGGAGTTATGACCTATTAACCATAAAAAATATATGCAGATTTTTGTTTACCATCTATGTTCCTTTTCAGGATGTATCAACAATATAAATAACTGTATCGTTGCTTATTTGGTTTCTTTTGAAGCAAGTGATGTTGTATTAATCACACACTTGTTGTGATTAAATGGTGTTGTCAGGTGTGTATTTGAATAAATATGCACATTTTCATTTTTAGACAATTGCCCAACTTTTGTTTAGATTTAATCGCACACATCATAACCACATGGAAATTTCGACTGCAATAACATTTCGGAACAATTACGCCATGTCACAGACTAGTGACAGTATGATTCAACAAAACTCCTACTGAAGTTCCGTTACAAATTATTTTAGTGGCTTGTATTTGGTTGAAAATTCGTTTCAGGATACGCCATGCGACAATGCAGCATGTGTTCCTTCAATAGCCACTGTGAGCTCCAAAAAATTAAACCACCATTGTCATCATAATGCGTACGTGTCAATAGAAAGAAGCTATTATGACTTTGACAACGCAGCAGCGGGCGGCGAGGCAGTCGCCCAACAGCTGGGGAAATAATATGTGTGATGTAAAATGTTTTGTTGTCTAGGATTTAAATGTGACGCCTTAAAGAAAACATGTCAACATTAATTCAGCGATAGTTATGTCGTTGTCCTATTTATATTAGATCAATTAAAGAAGGACAAATGTCGTGAAATAAAGAAAATAAAAAAGATAATAATTCACACATAGTATAGATTAGTGAATTGTTGGAAGAGCGATGTTGATATCGCCGCGTGAGTGTGGTTACGATCAAAATGTAAAAAAAACCTCAGCATATTCCAATATCATTAGGCTCAAATTGTACTTATTGTATCAATGCAAAAGTACAGGTTCGATATGAATAAAAGCATAATACTAAAGAACTTTAGGGCCATCACACACTGGAAAATATAAGATATTAACCAACAATACCGCTATACAGCAATTAGAAATGATCATTGCCTTAAAGGAACACCGACATATTTGCATATAGGACGGCCGTAAAGTTTGCGTCAAAACCCCGCGGGTAAAAACAGACGTTTTTTGGGTGTGAGTATTGCGTTATAGTGTGTCTTCCATGCACCTGAAACGGAAAAAGCCTAAACCAGCTTTGTGTTGAAATCAGGTATTTTGGATAAAACCACTCCAGAAGGGTTTATTCCAGTGCTTAGGCTGCACAACCGAAATGCAAGAAATGCACATCAGACTTGTATCAATTGCCTGTAAATTTTCATAGGGCTACTGATATAGGGTTTCTTCTAACTGTCAAGGAGCCAATTCAATACAACAAAACAAAATATCAAGAGGTCCATTAACGAAAATAATTTCGCTATCGTGCGGATGGACGAAAAGGTGGGGTTCGTTGGTAAAAACGTTATCCATGTTATCGGTCTGAAGACATTGGGAGCCAAAAACTCTCAATATTTCAGTCCCTTTCTAATTCGTGACCGGAGAGGAGGATAGGTCAAGAAAATGAAAGACTAACTATCTGTCTTCTGATATTCCTAGACAAAATATGGTATGTTCCTAGAAACATTGCCAGTACCTTTTTATTATGTACATGTGAATTCAGCAAAGACGCTCTAAGTATTTCAATTTGTAAATACTGTATAGCGTGAATACTTCTATAGCCACAGTTAAGAAACACCGAATACATATGATAAAATAAGTTTGTTTCCATGGTGTATGATGAGTAAAGAGTACCAAAATCTGAGGGAATGTAAAAAATCATGTTTAGCCAATCATACATATTTTTTTGACATTCTTACTATAATTTAATTACCGTGTTAAAACTATTTAATATCTCATGATGGATAGCGTTTAGTAATAAAATAGTATTACCATTAACTGTTTACCGTTGTACCTATAGAGGAAAAAAAAAGAAAGGTTGTCAAATACTACGCACAGTTTTAGAGTGATTATAAGCCCATAACATGAACAGCAGTGACATATGCCCTATACTGGTATTGAGTTTATACTAGTACTTTTTAATTTTCAATCAAGTACAGAAATTTCGCCTGTTGGTAGAACGTACGGAATTGACGTAGGGACATTCAAATTCAATTCGGGATCTTTAACTCTTCACGATGTTTGGAGTTTTGATGAAAATCCCTTGGTGATACGGTTAAAGCCGCGTTACATTACTGAATAACAGCAGTTTTTTTAGTGAACAATATTAAAATAATCCACGAATCAATTAAAAATATGGCACTATACCTGTTCTCCATGTGAGGACGGCCATCGTCACGAATGAGTCCGTCACTATCATTTCATGTAAAAAACAAGTGAAATTTAAATACCATTTGCACTATGCTTAAACGTTTTAAAAAGTTTAAAATCGAAAAAAAGTCATTTTGTCGGTAGGTGTTTAGGCATTTGAAGCCAAGTGTTTAGAAGATTTTACAGTTTATTACAAAACTTCTACTCGCACCCGTTGATAAACACTTTTTTACAGTGAAACTTTAACCCAACAACTAAAGTTACTTGGATTTTCCATTTTCCAAAGGTACAACGCAAAATTCAAAGGAGCCAAATTATTGCATGGAGTGATTTCTATAGACAGACACTCATGATTTCTTAGACTTGTATTGCTTGCCTCCAGAAATGTCTTAAAAGTGAAAAACACAAAAGCGTGATTTTACACTTGCTCAATTTCAACATTAAAACATAGGTTGAATTCGTATTTGCTCCAATAGGCGGGAGAGATAGGTCCAAGTTATGGCCTGACCGTAAAGGTGAGATGGAAATTTTTTTGTGAAAATGATAGATTTAGGTGTGTAGAATAAGAATCTCCGGGTGCCACCTGGGCATCCTTGAGCTTTTGAGAAATCCAGATGGCGGCGCATAAATGATAATTATCTATCAACCCTATATTATCAAAATATGAGTTAATAGATATACTATAGGACCCAATGAACAAGTGCATCGCACTTGTAACATTGAGTCATACTTCAATTCAAAAGGAAGCCAAAATCTAATAATTTTAAAATATGCCCTATAACAGCGATACTTAAAAAATAAACATGAAGTACTAGATTATGTTGTTAGATAATATAATTTTGATACTTTAGAATTGTAACATGGAGTCAATCAATGGCAGCCAAAAAAGTGAATATCTCAAAAAATATTTGTCTTCAAGTATAAATTATTGTGTCAATGAAACAATTAGAAATGCACGGTCACGTGAACATTCTCCCTGACTACAAACGAAAATACGAAGATCACCATTTATTGCGTACTAAAGAATAAAGCTGAATCCTTTTAGAGGTGGAGATTATTGTGGAAGCCTTACATTTGTCTAACTAAAATCAGTACGTTGATTTTTAGGGACACCTAATCAAGATATTGCTATTTTAAATAATATTGGTATCAAAATAATTCAATTGCTCGCATTGTGTCAAAAATTGACAAATTATTTTGTGAGCTCTCCGCAGACTAATCTGATTTTAGAGTGTATCTTGATGAGCGAGTGTTTTTTCTGCTTAGATGTGATTAGGATTAGTTGTATAAGGAGCCACATATATTGGAGAGGGGGATTGTGTAAATAAATTCCATCTTCATTTTGAGGTGCCTTATATCTCCCACAATCTAAGAAAAAAGGTGCGAAAGAGGTTCTAACTTTTCCTCTATATAAGGTCTCACTAACCAAAAAATCTTTAACTGCTGTATAGGACATTTTATGGTTCTGTTAGGACCCTTGTGGGTTCTCAGATTTTAACAACCATTTTCAGGGTTCCTTCTTACAGTTCCATATAGATGACAATAAAAGGTCTAAAGCCGTATCTGCATCTCCCTCATGAGTCACTTCCACCTGAATCCCATCTCCATTACGGGGTCCCTTACACAACCGTCCAATCTCCATATAAATTCAATCACATCTATTCCTTTTCCGCAGTCCATATGAAAGGAACTATTATGAAGACCCTTTTCTAACTCCTAACCCTTTGCCCAAGTTTTAAAACGCGGTCATCTTTTGACCCCGTTGTTTTAAGGGGTTAAAAGTTGATAACTTGTGGTCAAAAAAGTGTAAAGACCCTTTTGCCCCATTAGTTTTAGACGGTGCATACGTGGGCCAAGGTGAAGAGTCTACTTAAATGATAAACGATTTTTAAAATTACCAATACCATGAATACAGTATTAACTTCATAAAGTAGATTTTATACGAGAACTTTCCGAAAATCCCTTCATTTGAAATTGTTTCTTCTAAATAGGAAGAACTGTTGCTGAGTCCTTCAAAGTGAATAAAGCAAACTACATCAAACTACATATGAATCTTAAGATAACTCATATAATAATGTCTTGTCTGCAATTCGTTTATATAGTTTTAAAGGATACACTTAAAATGATAATGTTGAAGAAAGGAAAAGCAACGAAAACAAAACAATATATACTACTTTGTAGTTGATTAGCTTCAAACATTAACCTACGCTGTAAAAATATCGTTATTTTACAGTTATGTACTGTCAGCAATTCTCTCAACAAATTCCTGTAATAATTAGAGTATACTCTGAAAATAAATCAATCACAACACAACTTTTATATCTACTACAAAAGATGTGCATGTAGGGAAATAATCATTTACAAAATCCATGATGTTTTAACATGAGACTATCACAGTTCTCCATTGAGGGACTTCCACTATCCTCACAAATGATGTCCGCCATAATTTCACTGTAAGAACTGTGAACTTATAAACATTTGTAATGACTAAAACATTATCTTAGTAGACTATCACAAATGGCACCAAGTTTTTACGCGTGCGTATACTAAAAATATACGATTTGTTGCTAAAATATTTTAAATCAAGTTACAGTTTATTGTGAAAAATATACGGTGAAATGGAATGAAACCTTTATTTAGGGATTTGAAGAGCTCCACTTTTAACACGTTTAAAGATAGTCATAATAGGTCTGCGAATGTTACATAAAATGTAGTATTTTCCGGTTTTCCAAATACAATAGTTTCTTCTATTTTGCAGTATTTTCCTATATAACTTACGTTGTCATTTTTACAGTGTATTTTGCTCTTTTAAAATCGTCGCAAATTATGAGAACTCGTTTTGAAGAGGTGTGGATAACAATGTCTACCAAACGTGGGAAATTGTCTACCAAGTTAACCTTGCCAACTGCAATTTTTACTTGGAAAAAGCATTTACTATTTTTTGTAATGGCGAAATAGGTAAACATGTTTATAAGCTCATATATGCAAGCAAGAAGCTATTTTTTTCAAATGATTGACGCATACCCGTACAGAATCTATAGGAATCGGTGACATGGGTTTGAAAATTAAACTGTTAAATTTTAAAAAAAAATGTAAATGCTTATTTTCAAGAAAATCGTCTCATTTAAGCTTCTGATTAATATTTTCTTTCAATGATAGACAATCATACATAACGCAAAAACAACTGATTTTCATTCAACCTGATATAGAAGTCGCCACAGATATCCGCGATTTACATGTCTGCCATTGTATACGAACTCCCAAAAGACGGGTACCAGCATTTATTAGTCTAACGGTGGCTTAATCTCGTTGACTTTTCATCAATTACCAATTGCACATCTCATGCACTGCGTTGATCAGGATTTGGACTCGTGTTTGATTTGGTAAATTTTGAGCAAATAGTGGTCGAAGGGGATTAAACTTGAACCATAGCAATTAGGAATCACATTTATGAATTTAGTGTTTTAGTCAATAAATCATTTAATTACGTTTTATTGATGGAAAACTACGAGGTCATTTATACAAAAAATCGATAAATGAAGGAATAAATATGCAAATTTTACCAAGAGCTATGGATTGCAAAATGACAGGTATGTCTTTTGAATTCGGGAATATTGACTACAAAGTGCCAGAGGTCGCCATGTTAAAAATACTTCCGTCTTTAAGTAGAGCAGATTTTGTAAAAGTACAAGTGTTTAAAAAAATATGCAATTTTAAGTTAATCAGCCTATTGTTTAAAACAGTAGAGTGTAAAACCTTGTAAAAAATTTGGAGGGACTTCAAACATTAATTTTATCTTTCATTTTATCTAAAAAAAAAATCCTATGTACTCAACTTCCGGTTCAGTGCGTTGGACTATAGATTGCGCCCAATAACAGGATACCAGTGAAGGGATGCCACACATGACAACAATGGCAGGACAATTAATCTCATTCACAGTGTTTTACATAATCTTTTGTCCTTTAATCCATTGTGGGGTTATTATCTATCCATTATTATATTAATTAGTGCAATTATGTTTATATTGCCGGAAATGATTGCTAATGCCAACAGCATTGATTATTGGTTGGACAGCACCAATGAGTGATATTATATGCTGATTTCTGTCCGCACCCAAAGAGTATAATCATATTCTTCAGTAAGGAGTACCAAATTGCTAACTTCCGCTAACTCAGGTGCACGCACACATGATCTTCTGATTTTAGCCGAAAAAGTCTACAGCAAACAAGATGATAGTCAAAAGCATGAATTCGGGCACTATTAATAAAACTATTAGGAAAGTTCCAAATAATTGTTCCTAAGTGATTTAGGAACAATTCTACTTAGGAAAATTCTTAACTGGGCCATAATTATGTTCCTAACTTAGGAAGAAAAACATAGGAATGATCAAAAATTCTTAGCTTAAAGTTAGTGAAAGAGGCAGTGACCTTTGACATGGTGCACATCTGAAACAGATCTGAAATTGCCTGCTGCAGAGCCGCCATTTTTTCTCACACAAGTCATATTTCTGTCAAGTATTGCCTTTTAAGTCAATAATTTTATCAAATCAGTTCAGTATATGATTGAAAAATGATAAAGATTACATATAGAGAGAGAGTACGGTCTTTCAGATAAAATCAGGAAAATGGCAATTCAGGGCTTGAATGTGGCCTCAGGAGTGCGATTCAAAATACACAGTGAATCCCTATACAAATGACGGGGAACTGTTTAACCTGTGACAGGTTAAGATTAATTTGTTCAGAGATTTAGATAAGTAAAACAATTATTTGTTGACGTTGCACTTTTCATGGCAGAGATCCTTGCCCGGAATGATCTTGCCCGGGGGCCAGATTGCTATCAAGCACACGTCTGTTTTTTGGTTGGATTGCCCGCAAAGCGGAAATGTAGTATGCGCGGTGCGCACTTTTACAGTGCGATGGCATGACACACGCAAGCACAGGCCGTTTGTTACATGAACGACTTGGAGTAAATCACCAATACGCGCTAATATCCTAATAAATAAATAGTAACCTCAAATAATTCAGATCTAATCCTCATAATGTCTTTTAAAACCGCTCCACCAAACGTATATGATTAATATGGATAGTAGGACGTCAGAATGAAACAAATTGGTTATTCGTAAATATGCTTGAATAAGGACCATCTTTTTGCTTTCGTGTGAAGAGTTACAAAATGAGTCAGGAATCATGGCCACTTAAATGTCTCTTTTTTTAAAAAACCGAGCAAATGAAGAACTCAAGTGCAAGTTTTCCGGTTGTAGTGTAACCTTCTTATGATAGGTGGCAGCATCAAACCTTAACTCGCCGCCATGTTTTGTTTACTCGATATTCGCTGGAAGTGGCAGATTAAAAACGCAAATATGATTAGAAGTGTCGATCAGCATCTGGTAAGGGCCTTGGCCGTTGGGTGGGTAACATAAATTGGCGGGAAATTGAGTAATTCGTGGTAAAACTGACACTCTCAACTCTTGAGTTAAAAGGTGTCGAAGGAAGGATAGCTCCAGTCCCAGCATGCCATAGCCTAGCCTAGCCTACCAAATAGCATTTTTTTACCAGTGGGGCCTTTTTGTTTTTACTCACCAGTGTTGATGAGTAAAAAAAACCCTCTTTGAGTTTGGGTGTCGATGGAAGGATAGTTAGCCCCTCATATACCTGTCCTACCTAGACTGGTGAGGCTAGTCTAGACTTTAATATTCTGTAATACTAATACATGAATAAAGCATATTGTGGGGACTGGATGCCCATTGGATGTAGCCTAGACTAGTTAGGCTGCCCTGGCCAGGTATAAATCAGTAATGAAAATTATGAAATGCTATGGGAAAATACTGTCAGAAGTCTGAAGAAATGTGTTGTGTGTGTGTACCATGATAGTCTCCCAGTCCCAGCATAGCCTAGCCTAGTCTAGCCATGCCCAAGCCTAGCCTACCAAATACCATTTTTTTTACCAGTGGGGCATTTTTTTACTCACGAGTGGGGGGCATTATTTTTTTTTTTTATTTACTCAACAGTGGGGCATTTTTTTACTCATAGTGTTGATGAGTAAAAAAAAAAATCTTTTGAGGTTGGGTTGTGATGGAAGGATGTTAGCCCCCATACTGTTCCTAGGGAGGTAGTCTAGACTGTAATATATTGGAATAAAGCATATTGTGGGGACTGGATGCATGGACGTAGCCTAGTTAGGCCTGGGTAGGGTATAATCAGTTAGAAATGCTATGGGAAAATACTGCCAGAAAAAAAAAAATTGGTGGTGTGTGTGCTGTGCCATGGCATTACCATGATAAGCCTCCCAGTCCCAGCATAGCTAGCCTATAGTTTGTGTGGCATTTTAACGCAATATTAGCACATTCTTTGAAGGGCGCCCCCAATTTTTCAAAAATTGTGAGCTTTTTACATGGTTCATTGGCTAAACTGGTAGGAAACGAGTACCTGTAATGGTAAGCTCGAAAATGTCTATGTTCACAAACGAAGGAATTTTGACTAGACTAATTGTATCGGGGCTCCCCGATAATAATTCAACGGGCGCTGGAAACGGCCTTCCTTGTGAAATAGCCGGGAAATAGCGGCCATGTACGTGTCTACCCTCATCCATAGTTGTCTTTAATAGTTCGGGCAGTCAAGTGAGAGGTTAATTTCTCGACGGTGGCACTTATTCATCATGGCGGACATAAACGTAGCATTCCAGCTTTGCCGTTAAGTTAATCTGGGATCCCAATTCTATTTCACAAAATAGTTATTTTGTGATAAATACACATTTTTTAGCATTTCTCGTCGCAGGTATAGTTTCCTAGGGACAATTACCAACGTAAACTGTACAAAAAATCAAAATTTGAAAATTGGGGGCGCTTTTCAAAAGAATGTGCCAAATTGCTTTAAGTTGAAGGTGACGTCACTGCGCCTTTCATGTTGGAACAGCCACGACGAATTCCGCGAACGTTATCCTTGGAATTCATAGCATGATACGCGCCGCGAATAAAGGCGGGACACGATCGGTACGCCTTGTGGGACGCAGAGACGCAGTATGACGTCACATTCAACTTCAGATGACACACAGTAGTTTATTAGCCTAACCCAGCCTAGCCTACAATAGCATTTTTTTACCAGTGGGGCATTTTTTAACTCACCAGGGGGGGAAATTTTTTTTAAAAAATTTAAACTCAACAAGGGGCATTTTTTTACTCATCAGTGGGGCATTTTTACTCAACCAGTGACATGGGGCATTTTTTTTTACTCATCAGTGCCAAGGAGTGGGGGGCCCATTTTTGTTTTTTTTTTTTTTAATGTAATTAGCCAAACAGTGGAGCAAATTTTTTTTTATTACTCACCAGTGGTTTTTCGGTCATTTTTTTTACTCATCCAGTGGGACAATTTTTTTTACTCAACCAGTGGGGGCAATATTTTTACTCAACCAGTGGGGCAATTTTTTACTCCCCAGTGCCATGGGGATTTTTTTAATCACCAGAGGTGCATTATTTTTTTTTCAAACAAGTTGTAAGTCCTAATAAAGCTTTTACACACTATAGAGCATCAGCTTAGCTGTACGAGTGTGCTTGCGTCGCCACTTTTTAAAGTGCAAGTTGGGTTCAAACTCTCCTGTGGTAAGGTTCAATAGTCTATAAATAGAATAAAAAAAGGAAGGCTCTAATCCATAACCTTCCTCGAGTCAGTGACGTCACGCGTTCTGACAAAAGTTTGCGTGATATTCACGCCGCCTTTTACACGTTCATGCGTACGCTAGCTTTTGAATCAATTGCTTTCGATTTAATTGTTGCAACTAATGCGTTACACACTCTGGAATCACGACTCAAAGGTAAAAAAACACTACATTAAAATTTAAAAAAGGGGTTGCTTTCTAAATTGAAAAAAAAGTCCACTAGAGGTCGTGAATGGAAAAAAAAACGTCCACTAGAGTCATATTACATGTAACCCTAAAACCTAAATCAATACTAATAATTACAATCACAAGACAAGGACTACATTTTCCTTGATATTTTTTTAATTAATTAACTTTAATCCAGATATTGAACTTTTTGCAATGCAAACGATCATTTGTGTGCATGGGAGATGGCATTTTTACAAAATTCTCTAGGAATCATACAAAATTCAAATATTAAAAAAACAATGTAAGCTAAGTCCATCTAATTTGCTGGGGCTCATGTCTGTCTGGAAATTCAGTGGGGACGAACCCCTCAGTGTTCTAACAAATCACATTTTTTTGCATTTACTAACATGGGCTTGTCCAATACTGTGAACAGAGATAATAATTTTCCTTCATATAGAAATTAGAACTTTGTTAACACATGGGGTGGGGTGGAGGGCAACTCACCTATGAAATGGTTATGGGTGCAGCTCGCACTTCCAAACCCCTGGGGCATGGGTGACAGAGGACTGAAAACAAAATAGTGGTAAAGAGACAGCAAATTGCCCAAAATAGGGATCTTCAAGCAGTGACAAATTGGCAAAAATTTTGAAAAAATTGAAGTCTTTGGTGAGATTTTTTGCAAATTTTTCTTAAAAAAATGAAGATTTTTTGGGTTAAATATTATCATATTTTCTCACAAAATAGGGGTCTTTGGGTGACAGTGTAAAAAAGTGTCACAAAATATGGGGGTATTTGCGTGAAATTTTTAAAAATATGGAGTCTTTGGGTGAAAACGAGCTGGAAAGGGGGGGTCTTAACAGCCTACATACGTGTGGCTTCCAAGATGGGAGTTGCCCCCGGGGTTTGTTTAAACCAAAAATCCTATCATACTCTTATATACCACAATAAGTGTTTACCGTGGGAAAGCCAAGAGCATGACATAGCGGTTTAGGGTGCTTGCCTGCGACGCAAATTTTACAAAAAAAATTTACAGGTTCGAATCCCGGTGGGGTCACTTGCTGGGATTTATTCGGGGCTAATCAATCTGGATTTGATCTGTATACAGATTTTACGCTCTCCTCCATGGTAACTTGGAATTGGGCAATGAAATTGAATCATGAAAGCTTCCTGTCCTTCGGAGGGTACGTTAAGCCATCGGTGCCGTGTACAGAAAGCCACAACGTGTACATTACAGCACAAACTGTACATGTACTGACACAGCCAGTGTCAAATATGAATAGGATGAAAATTCATGACTGTTCCCAAATCCGCCTAGCTTCAAAAGTGGGCCATATTAGGAGTTTATTTAGACATATACCCAGAAGGACTTAAATGGCTCAACGATGATTAATGGGGGCCACCCTATGGTCACATTCGCACAAAAACCAGTGGAAATAGAAGATAACCGACAACGATATTTGACCTCACATGGACGGAATCCATGGGGTGCTTCCATAAGGTGACGGGAGTGTTCTGATAAACTCGCATTTTCGGACACTCAGAATTCAGAAAAGCATAATAGGTTTATTACGTTAAGGTTTCTGAATTCAGTAAGTGTGTCAGAAAAAAAAGTAGGGTCAGATGGGTAGTGGTTACGGGAAAATCCCTACTTAGGTGACCCATCGACCCACTTCCAAATTCATAAGAGTGTCAGGAAAAAAAGTGGGTGGAGTTTGGTCATTCTTATGGAAACACCCTCTACTGAGTATAACACATGGCAGACTGTAAGTTGTAATACAGTTGCCATTAAAAAGGGCTTGTAAGTTGGTTTATGCAGCACCAAGGGGGTATGAGGTGATTTCCACCCCCCCAATTCTTATCTCCTCCCCCCCCCCTTTGCACATTTAATATGGGCATCCTGATTTACAAATAATGCACACTGCACGATATTCTTCTTTATTATGACAGAAGAAGAGACTCTACATTAATTTTTTTGGTTGCCAAGTGCTGCACGTGTATCGCAAGGCATAACGGCCATAACTATTGCTGCAACGCGTTGCAAGAAAGTAGCAACGCGTTGCGACATTTTCGGGGCAACGCGTTGCGGCGTTCGACCACCAAACAAAAATCATGAATTTCGTGACGGATTTCAAAAATCTTAAACTCACAAGCGTTGCGACCTTCAAAACGTGTTGCGACCTTCACAACGCGTTGCAAAACCTTCACCAAGGCGGGCCGGCAATACGTTATGACCCTTCTTGCCTTCCCACGGCGTTGGGGCAATGGCAATAGTGATGACCTTATTGCCTTTCACAACGCGTTGTGACTGTGAAGTTCTTACAACGGTTGTTGAAGCTCGCAACGCGTTGTGAAGGCTTGCAACGCGTGTGAAAGGCCATAAGGGTCATAACGTATTGCCGCAAGGCGTTGTGGATATATTGTTTGAAATACGTCACAGAAATGCATGACTTTTGATTGGCCGACGCCGCAACGATTTGCCAAAATGTCGCAACGCGTTGCTACTCCTCTCACAACGCGTTGCGGCAATACGTTATGACCCTTATTGCCTTCACAACGCGTTGTGAAGGCTTGCCAACGCGTTGTGAAGGCTTGCAACGCGTTGTTTGAAGGCCATAAGGGTCATAACGTATTGCCGCAATGCGTTGTGGATCTATTGTTTGAAATACGTCACAGAAATGCATGACTTTTGATTGGCCGACGCCGCAACGCGTTGCCCAAAATGTCGCAACGCGTTGCTACTCCTCTCACAACGCGTTGCTGGCAAACGGTTTTTTTAATGACCCTTATGGCTGGTGCTCGCAACACTTATGAGGTCGCAACGCGTTGTGAAGGCTTGCAACGTGTTGTGAGATTCCCACAACGCGTTGCTAGATACTTTGCAACGCGTTGTGGGGTGGTCTGTATTTTTGAAATAAGTCACAGAATTCGTCATTCTAACTGGCCGACGCCGCAACGCGTTGCTACTTTCTCGCAACGCGTTGCCGAAATGTCGCAACTCGTTGCGGCAAGAGGTTATGCCTTTTGGCTTGCGAACACGTGTACAGGGGCAGCGGCAGAGAAAATCATAGAAGGGGCCGAATTTTAGTGTTAACTCATATCGTTGAAAAAATTAATGTTTATGCTATTTTGATTGCTTTAAAACCCATTTTCATGAATTGAAAATCTAGGGGGGTACCTCCCAGCGCAGCCCCTGCATGTGTGTATGGTAACGGGCTAGCTGCAAATACCGATGTTTGGCAGTTCCAAATGGGTTTGGATGATACTCAATTCAAATTCTTTAATGATTTTCTAGAACAGGATGGGGGAAAACACCCTTATTCCTCCTGAAAACACATCAAAATGCTGTGACTACACAATATTTATATTTATTTTTCTTGCTGTAACATAAACAAATCAAACTAGGAATTAGTTCCAATAGAGAGCTAGGAAATGTATGCTTCGGATTGTGATATTGTGGCACTTTTCTGCAGTGTTCGAAATACCAGTTGCACAAATGCACAAATGCATGCACATTTGGCTGTGCATGCAAGCTTTCACCTGCACAGTGTATGTAAAATTTACATGAACGTACAGGGGCATGGACTTTTTCAATTTGTATTTGAACAATGCTTTTCGGTATGGAATTTCATGATGTAATTGTAACACCAAAGTGGAACTTAATTTTCCCAATCTCTTGGAGGAGCATGTCAAAATGTTGTGAGGTGATGTGCAAGTACAGGCCAAGGCAGAGCACCTGCATGTTTTTGTAGCAGTTGAAGCAGCTCGCACTGAAGAGCACCTCACTTTGAAGAAATTTCTGGCAAAAACGGGTAGCAGATAATCTTCACAATGGATGCACATCTTGGGACACATCTACTAAGATCTATTCACCCGGAAGCAGCCACACCCAATGGCACAATTGTCCCTACAAGTATAGAAAAAACAAATTTATAGTAAAGTTTAATGTCCAAAAAAATACCATCAAAAAAATAAAATACGATCTTTACAAATTGAACCATCAGATAAATCCAGTCATACACCCCACCCTCCCCAAAAACAGATTCTTGTTATGCCCGGAATTTCAAAGAGTATTCCATGTCTGAAGATTGATTTTTTTTCTCTTTTTTGGCGGGGGGGGGGGGAAATAATTGTTCCAACACTCAATTAAAATATTTAACTTTCTTTACACATGATCAGAGTTTTGAGGCTGATCAATTCATGGTTAGCATTTGGTCATCTGTGACAAAAATATTCATGCGTCTATTTTTAGTAAACCACACCCCCCACCCACCCAATTTTATACATTGAAAGTTATTAAATACCCTATTGCCCAATTAACATCTCCCTAAACACCAGATTTATAGTAGTTCGATAGTTAAAAGTTTTGTATCTGATGTAAAGAAAGGCCTACTTTTTCATATACGTAACAAAATAATTTATACAGAGGGGGATTGGGGTACTATATAAACCAAGATGAAAAGTTTACATTTTATCCGGTCATCCCCTTCAATAAACACCACAATAGTTCACTTGTGTGATACGAGGCTAGCAGGATATGTACATGCGCTGCACAAACGTACTATAGTATAGTTGGAGTAATTACTTTCTTGGCCAAGGAATACCTGTATGCCCGCTCCCGCCAAAAGGCGCACCCACTGGGTTGCACGTAGTAGACGCAGTTCAGGCAACAAGCAATGCGCGTGTACGTCACGGCCAAGAAATTATTACTAAAACTAAGCAAAAACAATTACTTTTATTAATCTTTAGGCAAGAACAGACTAAACAGATTTGTTTCAGGATGGAAAACAAGGGCTGACATATCAGGTTCTCGTAGCCTTGTTCCATCCTGGGAAACAAATCTGTTTAGTCTGTTCTTGCCTAAAGATTTGTTTCAGGATGGAAAACCAAGGGCTGCAGATCAGGGTCTCGTAGCCCTCCCTCCTAAAACTTTTTGGATATGGTCAAAATGTTTTCAGATTAAACGGGTATTTCTCATTCCTTTATCTTCCATGATGATTAAAAAGTAGAATCCGTGTGTGAGGTTAAAAATGCTCATTTCAAAAGCTATTTTTTTGTGCACCAATCATGACAATGAGTGGGGGGGGGGGGGGGGGTGGGGGGGGGGAACAGGAATGTCTTGGCAGAATCAATATCAACTTCTGACTTTACTTCATTCAAGTCAGACTGACTGTGGCTCCAACACTCAACAGAGTTGTTTTTCACCAGCTTTGAAGGTTGCAATGTTGAAGCCGATGAGTCTGGATGATAGCAATCATATGATGATAAGTGGCCGTGATGATGCTGCATGCCAAATGAAGTAGTTGCTGTAGCATGCATGCATGATTGCTTAGCCTAGGCATGCTGCTTTATGTTGAAGATTAATCAAACTAAGACACTATCAGTGATTTGGCTAAATAAGCAAATCGAAAAAAATCATTCAAAAATCAGATTGTAGCATGTACGTAACAAGTACGGGTATCCTAACATACCCTGCAAATGATAAAACCAGAAGCACCATAAAGGACTGAATCGGAGATTTAGTCATTACTGTCCGAACGGCACTCTTACTACAACACGTCATTGAATGAAGATCGTATCTTGGGAACACTGCCGTTTTCTCCTTTTCGTTCAATTCTAGAGCTGGAAAAGGTAACTTATGAGAATTCTACAGACTATCCTTCACTTAAGCTATTCCTGCAAATTTCAAATATTTTTCAAATCACTATAGTGTCTTTAAGTTGAATCTCTAGAATTATTATTTTGGTATGCCAATTTTGTTGATGTCTGGCAAAATCATTAAAATCATGATTCAGAAAGTGAATTGGTCCGTTGCGTCGTTGTTGTACCAACTTCAACAAAGCATTACAAGCGGCGGTAGTTAAACCTGATGCTACTGTAAACACAAACTATGAGTCTTTGGCCTTGTTAGGCAACATCTTAAAAATTTTGATCCCCGAGGTTCGTCTCCGATCGATTTACGCATTTGTCGTATCAGCCAGCGTACAGATTGAATAAGGTGCGGAACACGATTACGTGACTGTAATTGTGGCACTACTTGATAAAGTTTGGTTGCGATCACGATATTACTGAAGAAAACAGTTTGTTTCTCTGCGTCATCAAAAATCAAAACCATGTGCTTTCCTGAAAATTTGTTACGTTCTAGAGCCTCGTTCACTGATGCGTTTCCATTTTGCAACACTCAGATCTATATTTTGAAGTTATATCAGCTTCAAAGTGAAAATTAAAAATAGATACATAAAAAAAAAGTAATTTTCCATAAAAACTGTAGCAATGGACGATTGGAAAAGTGTATTTACAAAGGGAAATTTGTTAAATTCCGACTTACTGTACGAATGTGCAAACGAAATTTCCACTGGCAAACAGACGTGAGGACTGAAGAGGGCTACAGAAACCTTACATATTTTGGAAGCTGCATTTAACTGGTTTGAAATGAATATATGAAGCAATAGCCATAGAAAATGTGTATATATGAAAGAGGTTGCATATGTGCTCAGGGGTTACAGCAGCAATAACTGTGAAGAACAGGCGGTGGCGGCCAAGCCTTCATTCATAGCCCTACACCTGCCGAACGAGTCATTGGACGAGCCTGAACAGTGACCGGAATTTGAAGTCACTGTGTGCGCGTTATAAATAGATCGTGAGTGGCGCGTGTGGAATTCCCGTAAGGAGTCTGCGACGAATCTAATTGCTTTAGTCAGTGGTGCATAATTGTGCTGGAAAAACTATTAAAAGAACGGACATGAGAGGATTGCTACATGCAAGTCAACGATCATTCCACGGTGGTGCATTAGGCTAACCTGGTACCGCGGGCCGGTAATGGTCCGCAGCTATAAATACGGTGACCCGGCGATTGAACATGCGGTCAAACAAGCCTCGTTCAAAATGGATCCCGTTGTAAGTTATTCATACAAAACAAAAATACTTACACTGAGTTGATTCTTCAACTCCAAGGATTTTGAGTGGAAAAATATTGATATTAAAAATATTTTCGACTTAGAATATTTGTAAAGTTTTCGGATTTACGGTTAACCTACGTGAACGGCAAAAAGGACGCTATCTTGGCCGCCCCCCCCTGGTGAAGAACAAACAAAAATTAGATATTAACTGAATGCTGTTAATCAATGAAACCTATAAAGGCAATCTGAAGTAACTGACAGTGGATATGGTATGATTCATAGAGTAGGGGGAAACAGTGACAGATGATCAGCTTAAAATAATCAACATAATATAATCACATACTTCTGACAAACATACCACCAATAATGAGCCTAATAACAACATCATTATCAATTATCTAAAAAGTACCTCAACATCTGCAGACCAGGAAGGCTGAAAAGGAGCATGACAGTATTTCAGAAATAAGATGCATTATCAGGAGTTATGTATAATGCCACAAGAACTGACAAAAAAACATCCGACTATTTGTACAAAAATTTGGTTAATAAAGCCAAGAACACTTGCAAGACATATTGATTAGGAAACTAAAAGATCATTTAGACGTTCCATTTATTTTAATTGACTAGGAGCCATTAAGCTAGAGGGGGCTTTGAAGTCGTAATACCCGCATCATTGCAAATAAATGATAAAACATCCTGATGTATTGATAAGTGTGTGTTTCACTGTCACTTGTGTATGTTAAAAAAATCCTAAAATGTAAACCCCACCCCTGACAGGTCAGCATGCATTTTGTATATGAACACAAAGCGCATAAGGTATTCTGCACTCCTGTGGTGCATAAGGGGGTCCCTTCTGGAAAACCACTTACCATTGGAATTTTTACCAAAACTATGGCCATTGATGGGGTCTATCAACACGACCACATAACAGAAAAAAAAAGAAAATGGGTTATACAGATTAAAAATGGTGGTCCCAAAAACCAACTTGAATTTTTATGACGCACATCAATTTCTCCGCGACAAAATGAAAAACCACTTCGCGACCAGACACTTTTTCATAAAATTTGGGTATAATAGTAGGACAAAACTCAATCACCATTGC